>CM067218.1:117258416-117336123 GCA_034190945.1 Octodonta nipae
TTAATGCTTTCCCTATAATTGTGCTTTAACACCAAATATTAAGCGAATATTGTTTGTGACAACTTCAGCATTTGTTTCTTGTCGATTAGTTCAAAAAAAAGGCTAGTGATAATTCAGATATCTCACATACCACAAAAATCCTTTAATTTAGGTATGGGGTTACAAACATAAAATCCATTTGAAAAAATGAGTTTACACTATTTTCGAGATAGCCGAATTAAGGCCAATTGTTGAACAATCCGTATATTTTTTTCAAAAGTTTCCAAAGATTTAGGAAGCTTCAGGTTTTATTCAGGAATTCTGGTATTTTTGACCTGGATCTCTTTGTTCCAAACAAATATATTTTTTAGAAATCTGAATCAATCAAATTTTTCAAAAAGTTTAAAAACTTTCAACTGGAGCCCTTCAGACATATGAAATTTATATTGAAATTCATCGAAGATTCTAAAAAAGCTTCAAAAACAGGGAGTTCCATTTATAAAAACAAAGTTTGGGTCCAGTTCCGGTAGAACCGGAAGTCGTAGATAACTGAAATTTTTAGTTTTTAGTTTATCTGAAACCAGCTCCTCAAAAACCCCTGTATACTAATTTTCAGATAAATACTCCTACTAGTTTCTGATATACATACCGACTCAGCTCATCGTGGTATACCCTAACATTAAATATAAAATTAACCATAACTTGAAAACCATCGGTCATCGGACTCTGCGGCCATGAGAAATTTGTTCATTTCGTTGAAATCTACAAAATAGGAAAATTTCAGCCAAATCCACGGGGGTCACTTTCCATAAGGAATGTGCGGGGTCCTTTGAATATTATAAATTGTATTCTATAAAGATATGTTCCAGCTTGATTCCGTACATTTTTTTTTTCTGAAAGTCGGAAAAATATATTCAAAAAAACTGTAAACATCATGGTAAGTGTCAAAATTTTATCATAAATATCCATAGAGCTATTATACGTAGAGTGAATTAGGTATGGGCGTTACTGTAAGTGGCAGTGTAATAACAATAGAAAGAGAAAGACAATATCAGGGAGCGCTTGCTATGTCTCTACCCTACCAATAGTAGGCGTCACCACTGACACTGACCAATCAGGAACGACACGCTTATTCTCTCTCTCTTTCTATTGATATTACATGAATTTCGCTACTTCACGTGCTCTACAGTATTAACCTCTTTGTAAATATCTCGTTTAAATTTCATGAAGTAAAACATAAACACTATTATATCGGATTTATCAGGAATAAATCCGAACAATCCAACCTGAGTCGGTTAAAATTTTTGGAGATAAAATAGACGAGTTCAATACACAGATGGAAAATTTCCGTAAAGTATCTAAAGCAATAGCCGAGGTTCAACATGATATGGCGGCACTTAGAAATGAATGTACCATGCTTACATCTGAAGTCGAATTCCTTAAGCAGCAAGAGCGCATAAATAACATTGAAATTTGTGGGGTTCCGGAATAGAAGAATGAGAATGTCATTTCCACAATCAAAAAAATCGGCTCTGCATTATGAATCGATGTTATAGATGGTGACATTGATACGATACATCGAGTTGCACATTTTGCGTCTGATAACTTAGAGCATTTACTTTCTAGAGATAGCCTGCAGTGCACAAATGTCGTGGTAACACTAAGCAGAGAGAGGGCAATAGAGAAGGCAAGAGGCTATTTCAGTCAGTTGGGAGCTGCTTCCACCCACTAAGTGAAATAGCCTCTTATTGTCTCTATTGCCCTCTCTTTCTAGCATTGCCACGATTTTATGCTTGACAGGCTATATCTAGATGGTAAATGATCTAAGTCTGATAATGAGACTAGCAAATATCCTAAAAACATAGTGGTGAAATTTTCATCACTTGAGAAAAAAACTAATCTCATGAACGCTTTTAAAGTTAATAGAAAAGGTTTAAATACTAAAATACTTGGTCTTGAATAAGACTAGAGGATATTTATGAACGAACATTTATCCCCTTACCACAAGCTTCTCTTCAAGAAAGCTCGAGATTTTTGTAAAAAATCAGATTATAAATACTGCTGGGTGAAAGGGGATGAAAATTTTTATCAAAAAAGAGGAGTCCAGTCGTGCGGTGTATATCCAGAATGACAGTTTTTTATCCAAAGTTCAAACATACTCTTCTCAAATTTAATTTACTATTTCTGTGTTTAGTTAGTGGACATTATCCGATAAAATGGTTCCTTTTAATAATGATTTCTCAATCTATTACCAAAATACCAGAGGGCTAAGAACTAAAACAGTGGATTTCTATCAGTCAGTATGTGTTAATGATTATGATTGTATCGCAATCACTGAATCGTGGTTAAAACCTGAAATCCTATCATCAGGATTATTCCCGCCAAATTACAATGTGTTTCGGGCGGATAGAGATCCGTCCATCAGTGGCAAAAGTGATGGGGGTGGAGTGTTAATTGCGTTATCTTCTGTGTTTTCTGTCGACCTAATCTCCAAGTGGTCCAGTGTAAATAGTGTTATTGAGGACTTATGGGTTTCCGTGGCACTGAAGGGTGGTAAGAGGATGCTTATTGGTAATGTATATATTACGCCATATGCAACAATCAATAATTACATTGCTTTTTGCTCTAAGTTGGAAGAAATTCTTAGTAAGATAAACCATGATAACTTTTTGTTACTGGGTGATTTTAACTTACCCCATATAAATGGGTAAAGAACTCAACAAGCAATTTCTTAGCTCCCCATAATGTCATGGAAACCTGTAGCCAGTGCTTTTCGGATTTGTTTTATTTAAATGATTTAAAGCAGTTTAATAGCATCTCTAATATACACAATAAAATCTTTATCGACATCTCTGAAAATTAATTGAATAAATGTAATAATCCATTTGTTACTGAAGACAACCACCATATGTCTCTTAATCTTACCATTGATCTTAATTGTACAAAAGCACTTCCCTGTAGTTCTTATAGTAAATTAAAATTTAATGGTGCTGCCTACAATGTGATTAATAAACAATTAGAGAACATGATTGGGACAAAACTTTTTGCTCGGCTGATGTTGATGTGAATATCCTATCATTTTATAAAGTCTTAGACGTAATTGTTAATACATATGTGCCAAAAATTATAATTAGTAAATCTGCATACCCCTTTGGTTCTCTAAAACTTCTATAAATTTTATCAAGAAGAAGACTAAGGCGCATAGAAAATGGAAGACATATAAACAGTCTGCTGATTATAATCGTTTTCGAATTTGAGAAAGAGGGCAAAAATTAGTATGAAAGCTGACTATAATAAATACATCAGAATTACAGAAGAAAATATTAAGAAGGATACTAAATATTTTTGGTCGTTTGTTAGTAACAAAAAGAATAGCAAATCTATACCTACTATAATGTCTTATAATACTATTCAAGCAACCTCAAACAAGGAGATCTGTGAACTTTTCTCAGACTATTTCGGTAAAGTTTTCGAACCATCCAACACTGCATCGTTAGTCGAGCCAGTTTTCTCTCAAAATTGTTACACTGTTAGCTTTATAAGTGAGCAAATATAAAAGCAACTTTACATGATCTCGATCCAAAAAAGGTCCGGGTCCTGATGGATACCCTGCGGTATTCTTGGGTCATGTCCTGATCTGTGTCTGCCACTCTACAATACTCTACAATAAATGCATAAAACTCGGCATATACCCTAAGATTTGGTTTAAATCTGGTGACAAAAGTCATGTACAGATTTACCGTCCTATTTCCTTGCTCAGTCACTTTGGTAAAATGTTCGAATCTTTGATTCTAGAACAACTATTCTTCAAAGTAACGTGTTCTCTTGACCTAAATCAGCACGGATTTTTTAAGAAGCGCTCCGTCGTAATTAATTTGGTTTCGTTTGTGCAAGAGTTAACTGCAGCAATGGAAAACAGCTTAGAGAGTTGTGCCCTGTACACCGACTTTTCCAAGGCTTTTGATAAAGTTCACCACCCTACTCTCTTAATTAAGCTTGGGAATTTCGGTGTTCATGGAGGACTCTTTCTGCTCCTAAAACGCTACTTTGAAGATAGGTCACAATATGTTGTGGTGAACAATGTAAGGTCAAAATGTATTCCAGTGACTTCTGGAGTGCCGCAGGGGTCACATCTTGGTCCCTTATTATTCAGCATTTTTTTAAATGACATCGGTTCATGCCTCTGTAACACCGAGCCTATACTTTATGCGGACGACCTAAAAATTTCAGAACTCTCAGGGACACCTCTGATTATGTAAAGTTGCAAAATGACTTAAACAGATTCTCTGATTACTGTATAAGAAACAGAATTTTTGTTAATAGTGATAAATGTCATTCCATCGTGTTCATCAGAAAACCTAGTCACTCACGAACCCCTTGTGATCTATATTTACTGGGTGACAAATTGAATTATGTAGATCACGTTAGGGATCTGGGGGTTGTATTAGATTCCAAACTGTCGTTTGAAATACATATTGAATTACTTGTTCAAAAGGCTCAAAAATGTTGGGTTTTTATTACGAATAACCAAAGGTTTCAAAAATGTCAGATCGCTCACCACCCTATACTATAGTCTTGTTAGATCGATATTAGAATATTCTTCGACAGTTTGGAATCCCTTTTATCATAAATATATTGTTAGAATAGAAAACGTCCAAAAAAATTTATAAATGCTGTAAATTATCGTTTTAACAGGGAAAGACATTTTCATCCATACACTGAAAATTTAAAATTTTATAACAAGGTATCCCTAGAATTCATGAGGAAATGTTCTGACATATTTTTCTTATATAAGATAATTAATAATCTCTTTGATTCCGAATATTTAAGTAATCATTTCTTAATCAATGCTAGGCCTTACACCCTCAGAAATAGAGAAATATTTGCAATTGGACGCTCTAACTCCAATTATTATTTTAACTCGCTGCTGCCACGGTGTTACCGATCGTACAATATGATCGATGAAAAAAATAATAGTAGCAGTTATGACATTTTCTCCTTAAGTTACTCGGTTTTCAGGAAACACATATCACAGGCTGTTGATCTAAGTCAAGGATCAGTCTGTTAGTTTTGAATTTGTACCTTACGTTTTTCTTTTTTTTCCTTTTGTATTTAATTAAAAGTACTTGCTTGTTCTCATGTTAAATATTGTTAACTTGTGCCACCCTGTAACAGCTGCGACTGTCTGTAGGGGGCCGTACTGTTTAAATAAATAAAAAAATAAATGATATGCCATGAAAGTATATAGTATTACATGGTATTTGTAATGGTTTCAATTGATGCATTTGAAAGTCAGTTTCTGTTAGAGACGAAGTTTATAAGTGGCGTGAAATGGCAGAAAATATTTCGTTAGTTTATCGAACGAAAATTGTTAGATATGTCGGCGTTCTATATGTTCTATATGGTAACGGTTGTAGGTGTGTGCGTGCGTGCATGTGATATTAGGTGGTACATAAGCCGTTGAATACATATGTCTATATATATAATATATATATATATATATAATATATATATATTATATTCATTTGATTCAATTCACTTTTTAAAAAAAATATTTATTTAGAAACATACAAAATTAAAATTGAACATAATGTACTTGAATAACTTAATACTATAAAATGATATTTGAATGACTTAATACTAAAAAGTGATAATATTTGAATGACTTGAATAACTTAATGCTATAAATGATATTATTTGAATGACTTAGTACTAAAAGAGATATTATTTGAATGACAACACGAGAACGTTTCCAGTTGCATTTATAACATTGACAAAAGTGCTGATGCAAGTCAGCGTTTTTACTGGGTAAACGGACTCGTGTAGGTTTCCGGGAAGTTGTTTGCATATAATTCAAGATGAAATTTGATATCCCTGAGAAGTCACGTACGCTTTAAATTCCGTTGACTTCTCGACTGTGTGAACTAAGTGCTGATATATTTTGCATATACCAACTCCCCTTACATATCAAAAGTTGATGCTATAACATCAACTTTTAGGAACAGAACATAAAATAATATAAAATGATGTTTGAATGGTATGAATAATAAGTAATAAGTGTATAAAATATGAATAAAATAAAGTAATAGGTAAAAATCAAATTGATATTTGTAAAATAAAATCAAAATATGTTAAAATAAATGAGCAATAAAATAATACGAGTAATAATTAAATGCTTAACCTAAACATATCAAAATGAAATATAAAGTAAAAGGAAATGTAATAAAAATAATGTGTAGAAAAATAAAAAGGTTAATGATATAAATCAATATTAAAAATGGTGTTTTTAGAGAACATAAAGTGTATACCTAAACTTGCGTCTCTAAGCTTTGTTCTCTTTTCAAAACAGGCCTAAGCTTGGGGAAGAATTTGAGTCTTGGCTGAGGCACTGAAGTCTGGCCAGGATTGCAGTCCTTTGGAGGTTTTACCATCCTCTTTTTGACAGCTTGGAAGGTGATGAGTGCTGCTATGATCATGAGAGCAGCTATGGTTGTATAGGTAAACCAAGAGATATTTTTGGTTACAAACGGCTGGTTTATGAGACCATCGAGGTCTCTGGAATATTGTTCCAATTTGTGATTTGCTACGTCTAATTCTTCTACGTTAAGCGTGTTCAGCTTCAGGGGCTGAAGTTCAGGAATTATAATTTTTTCTGGCACTGCGTCGCAACAGTTGAACGGCACTGTTACTGGTTGGAAGGTTTCTAGAACATCGGTTTGTTTACCAGATTCGGCTTGAACTTTTGTAATTCCTATAAACGCACTACACTCTGATTGAAGAGTCAATATGGAGTTGAGGGAGATTGTAAGAGTTTTTGGGTTTGTTTGAGCGCAATTCACTGTAACACTTATGGGTTCAGAAGTAATTATGAGCCATGTATTGGGTTCTAGTTTTTGAACGTTATATCCTTGAGTGAATGTTAGTAAGCTTTTACAGTTGTCGGGTACCTTCTGGACATTCTTTAGAAGTTGAGCTTCACATAACGCGTTTGTGTCAATAGGGTATGCGTAAAGTTCAGAACACAGTTTCTTACGAGTGGATAACGGTTTACACGCACTTAAGTCTTTGATCGGAATAGACATTAAAGAATCATCATTCTTTGCAAGATATTTTTGAGTGAAGGATAGCATATGATGTAAACCTGTTCTTTCATCGTATATAGGGATAGGATATAAATGAAAGACTGTGTAAGGATGTTGTTCGACTAAAGGGATTCTTAACACAAATATAAGATCGGTATATGTTTGAAATGCCTCTAGTTCAATAATTTCCAGATATTGTGCGATGCTCGAGTACTTTACAGCCAATGGAAGGTTACTTTTGACTAAATTTTGCGATATTTCCTGTAATGAGGTAATAAGATGTTCTGGTGTTAAAATTGAAGAGTGAATTATTTTCAAACGCGCGAATGTGATAGAATTTAATACATCATTTAGATTATCTTCTAAGTAGAGATAATTCTCCATAAGTTTTTCACACATTTCAAGTAATGTGAGTTTAGATTCGACGTAGGCGACCTTATCATTGATTTTTCCGATAGTGTTTTCCAGCTTTTTCATGTTATCGTTAAATAGTTTCTCGTCAATTCTAAGATTTTGGATAGTTTCGTTGAAGTTTTTAATTACGGATGTGGTGACACTTATTTGGTTTTTTTGTAAGTTCTCAATTTGAAGTTGGCCTTGATTTAAGCGGTTTATGCTTTCGGTAAAGTATTTTCCGTCGGCGGCATCTAAATTGCCGGTGATTGCCTAAAAAAGTGTACCTGCCCCATCAAGTATACCTCGTTTGTGTCTTTTAGTGTCCACGTGAATGTCAGTAAATTTCTGTTTGATTGAGTTAGAAATTTGATTGAGAAGGTTAATGTGGGTTTGTACGTCTGCGCGAAAGTAGTTCATAGCAAAAGAATTGAAGTTAACAGTTTTTACAAGAGTTTGTAATATTCTGTTATTTGTAGTAAATACTTGTTCTAGTGTAGAAATGTTTCTGTGTACTAAAAGTGTCCATTTATCATTGGATACAGTTATTTCTGCTTCGTTATGGAAGTAGATACCTAAAGTATTGTTTATTGGTTGTATTTGAAATTGGGGTACTGCTGACCCGAACAGCAGGCAAAACCTGAAACAGAAATTAACTTTCTGAGAACGGTTTCATTCGGTCGAAATTTACTTTTGATTTTGGTTAGTTTTAGGGTTTAGTACTGTTGCGGAGTTTCTGTGAATCTCCAGGATTTCGAAAGGACCATTGAATTTATTTTGGAGTTTGTCCTTGATCTGGGATTCTTTAGTATAGACTTTATCGCCTATTTGATAGTCAGGGAGATTTTCAGAAACGTGTTCATCAAATCTGACTTTCGCTTTGTGTTTTTGGATTCCGTTCTTTCGCGAGCAATTTTATAATAGTGAGAGATACGATTATTGAGATCTCTGATGTACTTAGTTATCAGGGCTTGTTGGTTGTAGAGAGTTTCTGGAGTCCTACTCGAAGTATGTCCATAAACAAGTTCGTAAGGGTGAATCCATGAGTTTTGTTTACAGAATTGTTATATGCAATGATTGCATAAGGGAGGATTTAAAAGGGTGTTCGTCAGGATTTTCTAGTTTATGGATTCTAATCATCTCTAATAAGGTCGAGTGGAATCGTTCTAATGAACCATTTGACTGGGGATGTCCCACACTAGAATAAGATAGTTTGATGTCAAATAGTTTACACAAATCTCTCATTAGTGTGTTGTCGAATTCCCTGCCATAATCACAATGTATCCGTAATGGAGTACCGAAGTGTTGGAAATAGAGTAGTAAGGTACTAACCACGGTTTTTGCGGATTTGTCGGTTATGGGGTAGGCCTGAGAGAATTTTGTTAGTTCGTCCCGGATAGTTAATGCGTAGTTTTTTGCCGGGACTTCTAGAATATCGATGTTGACGCGTTCAAAGGGTGTCCGTGGGGTTTCAGTAATGACAAGTGGGCTGTCGAGATTTTTCCGGTAAACCTTTGCTCTCTGGCAAGATTGACAGTTTTTGATAAAATTGTCAACGTCCTTGGTCAGTCCTTGCCAATTGTATTTTTCTTTATTCTGCGGATAGTTTCATTGATACCTCGGTGTATATTATTTTTGCCGTTATGGAATTGGTCGAGGATGATGGGTATTTGGTCTTTCTCAACCGTTTGGACGATATTTTGGCAAACTTTCCATTTGATATCGATTTCGGAAAAGATAAACGAAAGCATTTCCAAAATGGGCAGTTCAATGTTATTCTCAAACAGAATACTTCATTTTCAGTAAACACATCTCTACTATTATACAGAGATGCGAAAAGAATCTCGTTGACTATTTCTGGGTCAGAAGGGAGAGGGACGATGTAATAGCGTCTTTTTCTGACACTTTTGCTTGCAAAGACATTTACTCTAGGGTATGGAAATCAGCATTTTCCTCGAAAATGTCTTCGATGATGTCATGGTGAAAAATTTTCATGAGAGAGCCTTGGGGAAATACTAGGATGTTTTTGTTCCTCGGTCTAGGAGTTGGCAATTAGAAAATTGAATTTTGTCGTAATCTATGAGAGAGACGGTTTGATATCGCTCGACAAAAGTTTTAAATTCTTCGGAGATTTGTTGGAGATTAATGGGACTTCTCTTCTGGGGTTCTTGTGAGTCATCGTCAGTTTCGTTTGTTGGGAGTATTGTAAATGGTGTTAGATTATATTTGCTTGAAATGATATGTATTCATTAAAGTTGTTAACTTTAATGCGAGAGAGCGCGTCGGCGTTTTTATTTACTTTGCCGGGTTTGTAAATTATTTGATAGTCGTACTCCTCGAGCTTAAGGCGCCATCTTGCTAAAGTCTACTTCCAGGATCCTTTATAGAAAACAGCCAAGTTAACGGGCGGTGATCGGTCAGAAGAAAAAACTTACGGCCAAAAATTATCGGACGAAAGTGTTTAACCGCCCACACTATTGCAAGGAGTTCTCGTTCTATGGTTGAATACTTAGTTTCAGCATTGCAGAGAGTTCTGGAGGCATAGGCTACGGGTAAATCTTTACCTACGGGGTCTTGAGAGAGCACTGCGCCGATAGCAAATGAACTGGCGTCGGTTGTACGAATAAATGGCTCTTCAAAATTTGGGTATATGAGTATGGGAGTAGAAGTAAGGGCTCTTTTTAATTCGTCAAAAGATTTGACACATTCTGAATCAAACTGGAAAGGTGTGTCTTTTTGAAGTAATCTTGTCAAAGGTTTTGAAATCTTGGCGAAATTGGGGATGAATCGCCTGTAGTAACCAGCTAACCCTAAGAAGGACTTGATATCTTTTGGGTTTTTTGGTTGGGGGAAATTTAAGATACAATCTACCTTTGAGGGGTTAGGCTTCACGCCTTCGGAAGTTATAAGGTGGCCAAGATACGCGACCTCTTTGCGAAGAAACTCGCATTTGTCGGGTTGGATTTTTAGATTGGCTTTTCGCAATCGTTTGAAAACTTCAGAAAGTCGGGCTATGTGCTCATGTATAGTCGGAGAATAAACGATAATGTCGTCCATATAGACTAAAACATCTCTCGTTTTGAACACCTAAAAGAATATTATCCATTACCCTTTGGAAGGTGGATGGAGCGTTTTAAGACGAAGGGCATTTAACAAATTCGAAATGGCCATTATCAACTGTGAATGCTGTTTTTTGGATGTCTTTAGTATCGATTTCGATTTGGTGAAACCCGGAAGCTAAGTCGAGGGTGGTGAAGTATTGGCATTTGCCAAGTTGGTCAAGTAAATCCGAAATGTTCGGTAGGGGATATTTGTCGTCAACAGTAAGTTCATTTAATTTACGATAATCGACGACGACACGCCATTTTTGGGTACCAGATGCGTCTAGTTTTTTGGGAACTACCCATGGCGAATTAGACGGACGTATAATGCCTTGGTCAAGCATCTTTGATATCTGACTTTTTACCTCTTGTTTGTGTATTTGGGGGTACCGATATGACTTTGTGAAAGAGGTTTTGCGTTATTAGTGTCTATCGAATGTTTGATTTCGTTTGTAAAGGTCAGTTGGTCACCTTCTAAATAGAATATGTCGGAATATTCGAGGCAAAGTTGAGAAATAAGTTCGGCTTCCTCCTCGTTCAGATGTTCTAACCGAAGTTGTTCCATAATTGTAGTTTGTCTATCAGGCTGGGTCAAGTTTTGAGAGTAATTTTCAGAAAGAATGTTTACGGAAAAATTGTTTATCGGTTCGAGTTCCAAATTGTCGAAATTAACAGTCTTGGGGATAGCATTTGCATTTAAAACTGAAGTAAGGAATTCGCCTTTTTCATTAATTTTAACAAGGCCACGGGGAAGATAAACTTTTTCTATTTCGGCAGATGATAGGAAAGCGTCAGTATTAGTGAGGTTACATTTTAATTTACATATTTGTTCTGTTCGGGGTTCTAAACAGATTGTATTAACCGGGATGCAGTTATTGAAAGTTGAAGGGTTCTGAGTACGCATGACAGTATCATCCGTAATTTTGTAGAGAGGTAAAGTTTTAAAATTAGTGACAAGTTGTTTGCTGTTAAAGTCTATAACGCAGTTATAGTGTTCAAGGAAATCTGAACCCAGTAATCCGTCGAATTCAATGTCGATGTTGCAAATATATACCTTGTGTGGGTCGGCGACATTGAAAGGTACAAGGGTGGATTCGCTGATTAAGATTTTCTGATCGGTGATTCCTTGGATGACTACGTTTTCGGGAAATCGTTGTTTGAAGCGTTGGCAGGTTTCAGGTTTAAAATTGAAAGTCCTGCACCCGTATCGATAAGAAGTTTATAGGTGTTTGAAGAGTCAGTAATATAATAAAGATTCTTTGAGTTGACGGAAAGAAGGGGTCTTACAGAAAGTTCTGTTCTGGGAAGTTGACATTGGGGCTGAAGTCGTCCAGATTCATTGTCTGAATTTGGGTTTGAATTTCTGAAATTTCTTGGTGTGGGGGTTCTGACTGAGTGGGGGTCAAATGAAAATTTACTTGAGAAGAATCAGGTTCGTCAGAATAAAATTCGTATAACTGTTCAGTATTGAAATATTCTGGTTCATTGTTTTGTTCGAAATCATTAGGGTGATAATCTTGTACGTTTCCGTACTCATCGGGTAAAGAGGTGTAATGATTTTCGTTTTGAGAGTAGTTATAGTCATTGTGATATGGTCCGAATTGCAGATTGTTCAAGTGATGAGTCTTTGGTTGTTGGCGTTGTTGATGTTTAAAGAAAACTCGGGTTCGGTCTGTAATTGCCAGACATTTGGGGTTGTCTACTGGTAGATGGACGAAATTGTTGCTGTGAAAATTGTTGAATGGGATTAACATTTGTAGATTGATTAGCAGGTTGATTGGAAAAATGAGGGCGATAATTCGAATAGTTCTGATTAGAATTCGGGTTGTGTTGAAATTGTCTCATTCTCAATAAGCATTCGTTGCTTAAATGGCCCATGCGTTTACAAAAAGAGCATTGTTTTGGAGGTGGACCGTTATTTGGTTTACGAGGGGGTTGTTGGAAACTTCTATTACCTGAAAATTTCTGGGTTTCTAAATGTGAGAGTTGTAGTTCTCGTTTAATTCTGGAAATGGCAGTGAGAATACTGCACGGGTCGCTAGCGCGAACGAGTTGACCAATTTTGGGCTCTAAACCCGTAAGGAGGCTATTAAGTGCCATTGACTCTATTAAGTCAATCTGTGCTTGTTTTTCTTTGATAGTTAAATTTTGTTTGTTTATAGCTGCTAGCATTTTCGCTTGATGCGTCTGGAGTCTAGCAGAGAACGTGAGAGGGGATTCATTAGGAGTTTGCCGCATTCGTTGCAAGTCCTGTATGAGAGCCGAGAGATCCCGAGGATCTCCAAAATGATTTTCTAGAGGGTTTGAATTTCGGCTAGTTGACTAGGGTTTCGCGAATTAATTAACTCAGCCGCTCTACCGCGTAACTTATTTTTATATGGAGAATTAGCAAAACTTGCTGATTATCCGTTGCCATGCTGTAAGCAGTATTAGAGGAGCATATGAAAGTATTCGAAAATATCGGATTACCATCATATTCGGGAATTATGGCAAATATTTCAGATAACTTATATGGTTCTACGGTTGGTGTAGCTGCTTGTCTAGTAGTGGCCATTTTTATAATTGTATAGATTCGCACAATAAATAAAATTAAATGTTGAGGTTTTAAATGTAAATGGTAAATATCTAGTTTATCAAAATCCAATATCGAGCAATGTTTAATAGGGTAATAACAAATTTGAAATAGGAATGTATAAATGGTAGATTAATAATAAACTTGAAATAATGTTTCAAATACTTCGAAATATGTAAGTCAAAGTAATAAAATAATATGATTATGTAAAATATATAGTTTCAATATTATTTAGGAATGTAAGGTTATGAGGAATAAAATATAATAAAATGAAAGAACTGGTGGTCATTCAAAAAAAAAAAAATTAGTTACTTATGTGATTCTTACGTTATTATTCCTCGCATCGGACTGTTTCTCCGCGTCACTTAGCACTGGTTAGCCTGGTTGCGTGTTCCCTTGCTAGTACTGGTAGTTGTTGTCCTTTTCAAGTAGGTTTTGTCCACAATGATTTAGAAATCTCCACAGTTAGTTAGTATTCACGTGTTCTAACTGTGTTGGACAATCCTACTGACTGCGCCAATTTTATATTCACTTTGATTCAATTCACTTTTTTAAAAAATATTTACTTAGAAACATACAAAATTAAAATTGACATTAACGTACTTGAATAACTTAATACTATAAATGATATTATTTGAATGACTTAATACTAAAAGTGATAATATTTGAATGACTTGAATAACTTAATGCTATAAATGATATTATTTGAATGACTTAGTACTAAAAGAGATATTATTTGAATGACAACACGAGAACGTTTCCAGTTGCTTTTATAACATTGACAAAAGTGCTATATAAATACTTTTGTCAATGTTATAAATGCAACTGGAAACGTTCTCGTGTTGTCATTCAAATAATATCATTTATAGCATTAAGTTATTCAAGTACTTTAACTATTTTAATTGTTCACTTTTAATATTGTATGTTTCTAAATAAATAATTTTTTTTAAAAAGTGAATTGAATCAAAGTGAATATAAAATTGGCGCAGTCAGTCAGTAGGATTGTCCAACACAGTTAGAACACGTGAATACTAACTAACTGTGGAGATTTCTAAATCATTGTGGACAAAACCTACTTGAAAAGGATAACAACTACCAAGTACTAGCAAGGGAACACGCAACCAGGCTAACCAGTGCTAAGTGACGCGGAGAACAGTCCGATGCGAGGAATAATAACGTAAGAATCACATAAAGTAACTATTTTTTTATTTTTTAATGACCACCAGTTCTTTCATTTATATAATATTTTATTCCTCATAACCTTACATTCCTAAATAATTTTGAAACTATATATTTTACATAATCATATTATTTTATTACTTTGACTTACATATTTCGAAGTATTTGAAACATTATTTCAAGTTTATTATTAATCTACCATTTACACATTCCTATTTCAAATTTGTTATTACTCTATTAAACATTGCTCGATATTGGATTTTGATAAACTAGATATTTACCATTTACATTTAAAACCTCAACATTTAATTTTTATTTATTGTGCGAATCTATACATTTATAAAAATGGCCACCACTAGACAAGCAGCTACACCAACCGTAGAACCCTATAAGCTTTCGGAAATATTTGCCATAGTTCCTGAGTATGATGGTAATCCGATATTTTTGAATACTTTCATATGCTCCTGTAATACTGCTTACAGCATGGCAACGGATAATCAGCAAGTATTGCTAATTCTCCACATCAAAAATAAGTTACGCGGTAGAGCGGCTGAATTAATTAATTCGCGAAACCTAGTCAATTAGCTGAAATTCAAACCCTCCTAGAAAATCATTTTGGAGATCCTAGAGATCTCTCTTCTCTCATACAGGACTTGCAACGAATGCGGCAAACTCCTAATGAATCCCCCCTCACTTTCTCTGCTAGACTCCAGACGCACCAAGCGAAAATGCTAGCAGCTATAAACAAACAAAATTTAACCATCAAAGAAAAGCAAGCGCAGATTGACTTAATAGAGTCAATGGCTCTTAATAGCCTCCTCACGGGTTTAGAGCCCAAAATTGGTCAACTCGTTCGCGCTAGCGACCCATGCAGTATTCTCACTGCCATTTCCAGAATTAAACGAGAACTACAACTATCACATTTAGAAACCCAGAAATTTTCAGGTAATAGAAGTTTCCAACAACCCCCTCGTAAACCAAATAACGGTCCACCTCCAAAACAATGCTCTTTTTGTAAACGCATGGGCCATTTAAGCAACGAATGCTCATTGAGAATGAGACAATTTCAACACAACCCGAATTCTAATCAGAACTATTCGAATTATCGCCCTCATTTTTCCAATCAACCTGCTAATCAATCTACAAATGTTAATCCCAGTCAACAATTTTCACAGCAACAATTTCGTCCATCTACCAGTAGACAACCCCAAATGTCTGGCAATTACAGACCGAACCCGAGTTTCTTAAACATCAACAACATCAACAACCAAAGACTCATCACTTGAACAATTTACAATTCGGACCATATCACAATGACTATAACTACTCTAAACGAAAATCATTACACTCTTTACCCGATGAGTACGGAAACGTACAAGATTATCACCCTAATGATTTCGAACAAAACAATGAACCAGAATATTTCAATACTGAACAGTTATACGAATTTTATTCTGACGAACCTGATTCTTCTCAAGTAAATTTTCATTTGACCCCCACTCAGTCAGAACCCCCAGACCAAGAAATTTCAGAAATTCAAACCCAAATTCAGACAATGAATCTGGACGACTTCAGCCCCAATGTCAACTTCCCAGAACAGAACTTTCTGTAAGACCCTTCTTTCCGTCAACTCAAAGAATCTTTATTATATTACTGACTCTTCAAACACCTATAAACTTCTTATCGATACGGGTGCAGGACTTTCAATTTTTAAACCTGAAACCTGCCAACGCTTCAAACAACGATTTCCCGAAAACGTAGTCATCCAAGGAATCACCGATCAGAAAATCTTAATCAGCGAATCCACCCTTGTACCTTTCAATGTCGCCGACCCACACAAGGTATATATTTGCAACATCGACATTGAATTCGACGGATTACTGGGTTCAGATTTCCTTGAACACTATAACTGCGTTATAGACTTTAACAGCAAACAACTTGTCACTAATTTTAAAACTTTACCTCTCTACAAGTTACGGATGATACTGTCATGCGTACTCAGAACCCTTCAACTTTCAATAACTGCATCCCGGTTAATACAATCTGTTTAGAACCCGAACAGAACAAATATGTAAATTAAAATGTAACCTCACTAATACTGATGCTTTCCTATCATCTGCCGAAATAGAAAAAGTTTATCTTCCCCGTGCCCTTGTTAAAATTAATGAAAAAGGCGAATTCCTTACTTCAGTTTTAAATGCAAATGCTATCCCCAAGACTGTTAATTTCGACAATTTGGAACTCGAACCGATAAACAATTTTTCCGTAAACACTCTTTCTGAAAATTACTCTCAAAACTTGACCCAGCCTGATAGACAAACTGCAATTATTGAACAACTTCGGTTAGAACATCTGAACGAGGAGGAAGCCGAACTTATTTCTCAACTTTGCCTCGAATATTCCGACATATTATTAGAATTAGGTGACCAACTGACCTTTACAACGAAATCAAACATTCGATAGACACTAATAACGCAAAACCCTCTTTCACAAAGTCATATCGGTACCCCCAAATACACAAACAAGAGGTAAAAAGTCAGATATCAAAGATGCTTGACCAAGGCATTATACGTCCGTCTAATTCGCCATGGTCATCCCCGGTTTTGGGTAGTTCCCAAAAAACTAGACGCATCTGGTACCCAAAAATGGCGTGTCGTCGTCGATTATCGTAAATTAAATGAACTTACTGTTGACGACAAATATCCCCTACCGAACATTTCGGATTTACTTGACCAACTTGGCAAATGCCAATACTTCACCACCCTCGACTTAGCTTCCGGGTTTCACCAAATCGAAATCGATACTAAAGACATCCAAAAAACAGCATTCACAGTTGATAATGGCCATTTCGAATTTGTTAGAATGCCCTTCGGTCTTAAAAACGCTCCATCCACCTTCCAAAGGGTAATGGATAATATTTTTAGGAGTTCAAAACGAGAGATGTTTAGTCTATATGGACGACATTATCGTTTATTCTCCGACTATACATGAGCACATAGCCCGACTTTCTGAAGTTTTCAAACGATTGCGAAAAGCCAATCTAAAAATCCAACCCGACAAATGCGAGTTTCTTCGCAAAGAGGTCGCGTATCTTGGCCACCTTATAACTCCGAAGGCGTGAAGCCTAAGCCCTCAAAGGTAGATTGTATCTTAAATTTTCCCCACCAAAAACCCAAAGACATCAAGTCCTTCTTAGGGTTAGCTGGTTATTACAGGCGATTCATCCCAATTTCGCCAAGATTTCAAAACCTTTGACAAGATTACTTCAAAAAGACACACCTTTCCAGTTTGATTCAGAATGTGTCAAATCTTTTGACGAATTAAAAAGAGCCCTTACTTCTACTCCCATACTCATATACCCTAATTTTGAAGAGCTATTTATTCTTACAACCGACGCGAGTTCATTTGCTATCGGCGCAGTGCTCTCTCAAGGCCCCGTAGGTAAAGATTTACCCGTAGCCTATGCCTCCAGAACTCTCTGCAATGCTGAAACTAAGTATTCAACCATAGAGACGAGAACTCCTTGCAATAGTGTGGGCGGTTAAACACTTTCGTCCGATAATTTTTGGCCGTAAGTTTTTACTTCTGACCGATCACCGCCCGTTAACTTGGCTGTTTTCTATAAAGGATCCTGGAAGTAGACTTGCAAGATGGCGCCTTAAGCTCGAGGAGTACGACTATCAAATAATTTACAAACCGGGCAAAGTAAATAAAAACGCCGACGCGCTCTCTCGCATTAAAGTTAACAACTTTAATGAATACATATCATTTCAAGCAAATAATCTCCGAAGA
The DNA here is from genome assembly GCA_034190945.1 of Octodonta nipae. Taxonomy (NCBI): domain Eukaryota; kingdom Metazoa; phylum Arthropoda; class Insecta; order Coleoptera; family Chrysomelidae; genus Octodonta; species Octodonta nipae. The sequence goes on from CM067218.1 coordinate 117,276,515, forward strand.
ATTTAAAACTTTTGTCGAGCGATATCAAACCGTCTCTCTCATAGATTACGCCAAAATTCAATTTTCTAATTGCCAACTCCTAGACCGAGGAAACAAAAACATCTTAGTATTTCCCCAAGGCTTTCTCATGAAAAATTTTCACCATGACATTATCGAAGACATTTTTGAGGAAAATGCCGATTTCCGTACCCCTAGAGTAAATGTCTTTGCAAGCAAAAGTGTCAGAAAAAGACGCTATTACATCGTCCCTCTCCCTTCTGACCCAGAAATAGTCAACGAGATTCTTTTCGCATCTCTGTATAATAGTAGAGATGTGTTTACTGAAAATGAAGTATTCTGTGTTGAGAATAACATTGAACTGCCCATTTTGGAAATGCTTTCGTTTATCTTTTCCGAAATCGATATCAAATGGAAAGTTTGCCAAAATATCGTCCAAACGGTTGAGAAAGACCAAATACCCATCATCCTCGACCAATTCCATAACGGCAAAAATAATATACACCGAGGTATCAATGAAACTATCCGCAGAATAAAAGAAAAATACAATTGGCAAGGACTGACTAAGGACGTTGACAATTTATCAAAAACTGTCAATCTTGCCAGAGAGCAAAAGTTTACCGGAAAAATCTCGACAGCCCACTTGTCATTACTGAAACCCCACGGACACCCTTTGAACGCGTCAACATCGATATTCTAGAAGTCCCGGCAAAAAATAGGCATTAACTATCCGGACGAACTAACAAAATTCTCTCAGGCCTACCCCATAACCGACAAATCCGCAAAAACCGTGGTTAGTACCTTACTACTCTATTTCCAACACTTCGGTACTCCATTACGGATACATTGTGATTATGGCAGGGAATTCGACAACACACTAATGAGAGATTTGTGTAAACTATTTGACATCAAACTATTTATTCTAGTGTGGGACATCCCCAGTCAAATGGTTCATTAGAACGATTCCACTCGACCTTATTAGAGATGATTAGAATCCATAAACTAGAAAATCCTGACGAACACCTTTTAACATCCTCCCTTATGCAATCATTGCATATAACAATTCTGTAAACAAAACTCATGGATTCACCCTTACGAACTTGTTTATGGACATACTTCGAGTAGGACTCCAGAGAACTCTCTACAACCAACAAGCCCTGATAACTAAGTACATCAGAGATCTCAATAATCGTATCTCTCACTATTATAAAATTGCTCGCGAAAGAACGGAAATCCAAAAACAAAGCGAAAGTCAGATTTGATGAACACGTTTCTGAAAATCTCCCTGACTATCAAATAGGCGATAAAGCTATATACTAAAGAATCCCAGATCAAGGACAAACTCCAAAATAAATTCAATGGTCCTTTCGAAATCCTGGAGATTCACAGAAACTCCGCAACAGTACTAAACCCTAAAACTAACAAAAATCAAAAGTAAATTTCGACCGAATGAAACCGTTCTCAGAAAGTTAATTTCTGTTTCAGGTTTTGCCTGCTGTTTGGGTCAGCAGTACCCCAATTTCAAATACAACCAATAAACAATACTTTAGGTATCTACTTCCATAACGAAGCAGAAATAACTGTATCAATGATAAATGGACACTTTTAGTACACAGAAACATTTCTACACTAGAACAAGTATTTACTACAAATAACAGAATATTACAAACTCTTGTAAAAACTGTTAACTTCAATTCTTTTGCTATGAACTACTTTCGCGCAGACGTACAAACCCACATTAACCTTCTCAATCAAATTTCTAACTCAATCAAACAGAAATTTACTGACATTCACGTGGACACTAAAAGACACAAACGAGGTATACTTGATGGGGCAGGTACACTTTTTAAGGCAATCACCGGCAATTTAGATGCCGCCGACGGAAAATACTTTACCGAAAGCATAAACCGCTTAAATCAAGGCCAACTTCAAATTGAGAACTTACAAAAAAACCAAATAAGTGTCACCACATCCGTAATTAAAAACTTCAACGAAACTATCCAAAATCTTAGAATTGACGAGAAACTATTTAACGATAACATGAAAAAGCTGGAAAACACTATCGGAAAAATCAATGATAAGGTCGCCTACGTCGAATCTAAACTCACATTACTTGAAATGTGTGAAAAACTTATGGAGAATTATCTCTACTTAGAAGATAATCTAAATGATGTATTAAATTCTATCACATTCGCGCGTTTGAAAATAATTCACTCTTCAATTTTAACACCAGAACATCTTATTACCTCATTACAGGAAATATCGCAAAATTTAGTCAAAAGTAACCTTCCATTGGCTGTAAAGTACTCGAGCATCGCACAATATCTGGAAATTATTGAACTAGAGGCATTTCAAACATATACGATCTTATATTTGTGTTAAGAATCCCTTTAGCCGAACAACATCCTTACACAGTCTTTCATTTATATCCTATCCCTATATACGATGAAAGAACAGGTTTACATCATATGCTATCCTTCACTCAAAAATATCTTGCAAAGAATGATGATTCTTTAATGTTTATTCCGATCAAAGACTTAAGTGCGTGTAAACCGTTATCCACTCGTAAGAAACTGTGTTCTGAACTTTACGCGTATCCTATTGACACAAACGCGTTATGTGAAGCTCAACTTCTAAAGCATGTCCAGAAGGTACCCGACAACTGTAAAAGCTCGCTAATATTCACTCAAGGATACAACATTCAAAAACTAGAACCAATACATGGCTCATAATTACTTCTGAACCCATAAGTGTTACAGTGAATTGCGCTCAAACAAACCCAAAAACTCTTACAATCTCCCTCAACTCCATATTGACTCTTCAATCAGAGTGTAGTGCGTTTATAGGAATTACAAAAAGTTCAAGCCGAATCTGGTAAACAAACCGATGTTCTAGAAACCTTCCAACCAGTAACAGTGCCGTTCAACTGTTGCGACGCAGTGCCAGAAAAATTATAATTCCTGAACTTCAGCCCCTGAAGCTGAACACGCTTAACGTAGAAGAATTAGACGTAGCAAATCACAAATTGGAACAATATTCCAGAGACCTCGATGGTCTCATAAACCAGCCGTTTGTAACCAAAAATATCTCTTGGTTTACCTATACAACCATAGCTGCTCTCATGATCATAGCAGCACTCATCACCTTCCAAGCTGTCAAAAAGAGGATGGTAAAACCTCCAAAGGACTGCAATCCTGACCAGACTTCAGTGCCTCAGCCAAGACTCAAATTCTTCCCAAGCTTAGGCCTGTTTTGAAAACAGAACAAAGCTTAGAGACGCAAGTTTAGGTATACACTTTATGTTCTCTAAAAACACCATTTTTAATATTGATTTATATCATTAACCTTTTATTTTTCTACACATTATTTTATTCACATTTCCTTTTATTTTATATTTTATTTTTTGATATGTTTAGGTTAAGCATTTAATTATTACTCGTATTATTTTATTACTCATTTATTTTAACATATTTTGATTTTATTTTACAAATATCAATTTGATTTTTACCAATTACTTTATTTTATTCATATTTTATACACTTATTAATTATTATTCTTCCTACTATTCAAACATCATTTTATATTATTTATGTTTCTGTTCCTAAAAGTTGATGTTATAGCATCAACTTTTGATGTGTAAGGGGAGAGTTGTTATATGCAAAATATATCAGCACTTAGTTCACACAGTCGAGAAGTCAACGGAATTTAAAGCGTACGTGACTTCTCAGGGATATCAAATTTCATTTTGAATTATATGCAAACAACTTCCGGAAACCTACACGAGTCCGTTTACCCAGTAAAAACGCTGACTTGCATCAGCACTTTTGTCAATGTTATAAAAGCAACTGGAAACGTTCTCGTGTTGTCATTCAAATAATATCATTTATAGCATTAAGTTATTCAAGTACTTTAACTATTTTAATTGTTCACTTTTAATATTGTATGTTTCTAAATAAATAATTTTTTTTAAAAAGTGAATTGAATCAAAGTGAATATAATATATATATATATATTATATATATATATATATATATATATATATAATATTTATATATACTAAAACAAATAAAAAAGTTAAAATGCATTTGGAAAATATAGGCAAAGAATACAAATTTGAGAGGGAGAAAGAAAAAGGAAGAAAGAGAGGTAATAATACGGATTGTCCGTGTGTCCAATTAAAATTATACAACTTATATTCACTTTCACTTTTCTAGAACTTTTATTTACATCAAATTATACAGAACAGCTGATTCACAATAACATTACAGTATACGCTCGTCGTCGCTGTCTAACTAACTGCCGCTGTTATGGGTCGCTCCTTTTTAAAACCTGCATCGAAAACTCTCGTACAATCAATCATCAATTCTACAGTTGCCGATCCATTTCGAGAACAATTTATTTGTTCTAAAAGCGAACGGTGTCGTACTGGAACGAAACATGGCCGGCTTAGGTAAATTTCGTAACACTGCCCCCCCCCTCTTTAATTCTGATCGTCCCGGTCAGAAACATCCTCTCCATGGTAGGGAGCGAATCGATCTAAGTGGACTACCTTCAACTTAGCCCTGGGGTTTCGACGGATCCGGTAGACGACGTCATTAAGTCTCTTGACCACCTATTATGGACCATCCCAGGCGGGTGTAAGCTTTGGGGATTTACCCTTGCTCCGTTGGGGATTATACAGCCAGACTTTGTCCCTCTCTTGGAACCAAGTGAATTGGCTTTGAGGGGAATATGCTCATCCCAATTACGCTGGTTATTGCGTACGACCTTGGATAGGTGTTGTTCCAAGGTCCTGTTGAATCTTTCCACCATTCCGTCTGACTGTGGGTGCAATGGTGTTGTTCTCGTTTTCCTGATCCCCAACATCGTACAGACCGTCGCTACCGTGACTGCCTCTTGATTGCGAATCGCATATGCCTCAGGCCATTTACTGAAGTAATTCATTGCGACCAAAATGTTCTTGTTCCCCCTCTCAGACTCTGGAAACGGACCGGCGACATCGATGGCAATTCTCTCACATGGGACGCCCACATTGTACTGCTGCATTCTGCCCTTGGTCCGGGTCTTCGGGCCGTTACTGGCTGCACAGGTGGCACATTTGCGGCAACAAGCTCTGACGTCTTCGAAGTAATTCACCCAGTAGTACCGCTGGCGAACTTTGTCTAGGGTTGTATTCATGGCCTCCGGTAATCCCATCATGTACTTCGGTCAGGATGGCTGGTACCTTTTTCTTCGGAACTACCAGTTGGGACTTGGTTTCTCGTTCATCAGCGCTTTCCCAAACTCGCTTGAGCATTCCATTGTCTACTCTTAGAGAGTCCCATTGAGCCCATAAGGATTTCAGCACGCCTGAGTATCTAGCTACCTCGTCCCATCGTGGCCTGGGCGCCCCTCTCGTTTTGAGTGACAAGATTGATTCGTTGTCTGGATCAGCCATTTGGTCCTGGATGCACTGTTCCGTTGTCCAGCCTTTATTGGCCTGCACTCGGATCTGCCTGATGGAGATACACTCTCGCTGTTCCGTCTTCAGACAATGTCCGCATTCTGCTCTACAGGGTCTTCTGGAAATCGTATTGCTGTAATTTCTCCATCCACCTGGCCAGTTGTCCTTCCTGTGTCTTCATGTCCAGCAGCCATTTGAGGGCGGCATGATCTGTTCGGATTAAGAACTGACGACTATTGAGGTATATGTGGAAATGGTCTACAGCTCTTATTATTGCAAGAAGTTCTTTTCTGGTGACGCAATAATTTCTTTCCGGTTTCGAGAATCCACGGCTGTAGTACTCGATCACCCTCTCTTCACCATCTTGCACCTGGGATAGGACGGCCCCCAAACCTGTGTTGCTGGCTCGGTGTCTAAAATGAACTTGCCAGACTGTGTGGGAAAGGCTAGGATTGGGCTGGAACATAGTGCTGCCTTCAGTCGTCTGAATGATGTTTCGCAATCCTGATTCCAACGGAAGGTCTCTTTCTCAGTGGTCTGCCGATATAGAGGCGCAGCAATGGTGGCAAACCCCTCAACAAATCGCGTGTAGTAGGAACATATGCCCAAGAAGCTTCGGAGTTCATGCTTATCTCTTGGGACTGGCCATTCACGGATGGCTTCTATCTTGTCCTCGTTGGTGCGGATTTCTGACTCGGAAACGACATGGCCCAAAAACTCTACTTCTTTTTGGAACAAGGAACACTTCTTCGGTTGAGTCTCAGGTTGGCGTTATTAATTCTGGAGAATACTTCTCCCAGGTTTTCAGATGGTCGTCGAATGTTGACCCATGACCAGAATGTCGTCGAGGTATACTAAGCACGTCCTCCATCTTAACCCGGTCAGGACATACTCCATTAGCCTCTCGAATGTTGCAGGAGCATTACATAACCCAAAGGACATGACCGTGACCTGAAACAGCCCTTTACTAGTGGAGAACGCTGTCTTCTCTCTGTGGTTTTCGTGTAGACCAACCTGCCAATATCCACTCTTTAGTAGACCTCTTTAAGAAAACGCTACGATCCTCTGAATGCACCCATTATTAATTAATTTTATTTACTATTTTCAACTCTCATAAAATGAATAAAACTCATTTTAGTATTACATAGAATAACAACTAAAAAATTTTAAATTGTTGCTACCGTTGAATATATAATTTATTGTTTTGTATAAATGTTATATGTTGTAATGATGTTAGCTAGGAACAAAACGAACTTTTCGTTGACATCTTGTCTTCAAATACTTATTCAAATGAACAAAACTATTTACAAACACTTAAGTACTCATATAATACCTTAACTTATATTTCTTTGCAGATATATTTAAATTAAGAATTAAATTAGGATTAATAATAATAATAAATAAGTCGTAACAAAGTAGTGACAATTATTTTAATTCACCTGACATTTGTACTTAACCATTACTAAAAGTGGCACAAAGAAAGAATAATATAAACAGTGAGATAATGAGAGAAGGGAAGAATATTTCGTAAGAAGCTTTCGCTATCAATTCGTCTACAACTTTTTTTATGTATGACGAGCGGTTACTCAAAATCGGCTTGGGCAATATTGATGATTTAAACGGCATTATATTAAGGAACATTATAGAAAGGTCCATATAATTGTCCATAACATGAGATTTACGGTTTTCTGGAAAATCAGAATAAAAAGGAAATAATCGACTAGATTTCAGCGATTTTCAATGAATCTTCACTGTTTTCTCTAAAACTGCTCACGCAATTTGAATATTATAACTTGTATTATACAAAGATATGTTCCAGCTTGATTCCGTACATTTTTCTATATCGTAAAACATACCATTTTTCTGAAAATCGGAAAAATATACGCACAAAAACTGTAAACATTATGGCAAATGTGCAATTTTCATAATAAATATCTAGTTTAAATGTCAAGATCCGCCATGAAAGTATGTCGTACAGGGTGTTCGTAATGATTTTCATTTTGATGCTTTTGAAGACAGTTTATTTTAGAAACGAAGTTAAGTTACAGTCGCGTGAAATTGCAGAAAATTAACTTACCAAAACCAATATGCTTGAAGGTGGTACATAAGCAGTTGTATACATAGGATTGTTGAAATATAAGTTGGAATTGAATTAGTTATACATGGTGGTTCTAAAAATATTGTATTGGATAGCACATGCGTTGTTGCGTATACATGATAATGAAATAAGAGTGGTGCAAAACTATAGTTATACAGAGTGGATATTTGCGTTATAGAACGGAGAATAATTAGTTACACAAAAGGCTTTAAAAATTGTCAGAAGCAGTTGAGTATAGAGGATGGTTGAAATATAAGGTGGAGTCTAAGTACATTTATGCAGGGCGGTTTAAAAACGTTATATAGTTTGCTTAGACAGGGTATTTGAAGTAAGGGTGAGGCAAAATTATTGTTATTGAGGGTGTATCAAAAATTTGTTACATAAGCATAAGCAGTTAAGATATTTGAATTATAGGACGTAGGACGGGGTATAATTATAGACATGGGTTAAAAACATTGTAGAAGCAGTTGCATATACCGGGTGATTGAAATAAATGGTAAATTTATAGTCATAAAATGTGGTTCAAAAAGGTAAATTTTGTTATATAGGGTAGACCATGAGCAGTTGCATAAATGGAATACTCGGCATATGGGGTATAGTAAAATCATTGGTATACAGGAATAATTTAAACAATAGAAAATAGACAGAGTCAATAGTGTGGATACGATTTGTACTTATACAGGGTGATTTTAAAGATATCAGGATCGTTGTAATATTGTATTGAGTTGAATTATAGTTGTACAGGGTGATTTAAAAAATGAGAGACCAATAAGTTATATAGAAGTGACCAGTACACAGAACCAAATAGAGTGTGGATGCAATATAGGCTGAATTAGTTATATTTATAGAAAGTGGTCCAAATAATAAAACAAATAAAAAAGTTAAAATATATTTAGAAAATATAGACAAAGAATAAAAATTAGAGAGGGAGAAAGAAAGAGGGAGAAAAACAGAATACGCTAAAATTTTCAGTTGAATTGTAGCTTAATTAAATCAGATAAAAAAGAAATATCTGAAAATAGTTGCACACACACGGTTTCTAAACTGTTTACATTTTATGTCAGCTGAAGTCGGTTCTTTTTTTAATTTAAATTATTAGTAAATTGTGAACCTACGGACTATGTAGCAAAGTGATGTCAGAAGTGACATTAAGTGGGTTGTAAAATCTCAATTTATTTATGGCCACAACTAGATGTATTTCAAAAATAGACGAGACTAGCAATAGAATATTCAAAGAAGTTACCGTTAAGCTGAAAGAGCAAATAATTCAAATCGTCACAAAAAGGAGACACAAATTCTAAGAGAAATACAACAAAGGTTAGTGCAATCTTTTGATCAGAAACGTAAAATTGAATTAGAAAGTCTTGCCACCAATATATAGGAAAAGCAACTACCATGAAAATGAAATCGCTCCACCATGAAAAGTGAACAATAAAATTTAATTCAATCCTGAATATAATTAAACAAGTTCACCGGGTTATTATCTGCATAATTTATTAAATTAATTTTTTTGCAATTTTTTTATTTCACTATAACTCAATTTGAGCTTATCTTTAAGTAATGTGCTTTTTGGTTTGATATTACCAGCAAATCTGTTCAACTATAAATTGTGTTTTTGCCTTAATCTACGCATTTAGTTTTTATAATTTTTAATTTGCCACATATTTAAGTTGGCGTGGTCAAGCTAATAGCTGGTTGGCTAGAAATTTATGGCAGCATGTTTGATTAGAAAAAAACGGCTACTGCTTGTTTCTTTCGAATTTTTAGGAATTTGGAACCGCCGGATTTCCGCAAACATTCCTACCCCGTGTCTATGTAAGTCTACACGAAGTATTGTAACTCTACTCTATTAATTAATTTTAGTAGTTACATACTTTGCATTAATTTTTTTAACCATTTATTATTATTCAGAAAGAGAGTAACAAATTGTTAATTTTTTTAAATCTTGTCTTTGTTGAGCCATTGGCCTGGCGCCCTTATAGATAAGTCTTTAGCTAAACCCATAAGAACAACGGTGAATTCACTCCCATAAAAAATCCCGGGCGAACAGAAGCTACGTTGAAATGGTGCAACCTGTACACTTAGTTCATAACTACTTGGTTTGAGGGGGTATAGTTAAAACCGGACAAGTCATACTAATCAGAGTTATGAATATGTCCAACAACGACATCCGAATTACCAATGGTGAAAAAATACCTCGTTGAATGAAGGAAGCCTATGAGCCTATGACAGCAGAGCCGAGGGCAGGGAATTCCAAGTTGGTGATCTTGTTTGGATGTATAACCCGCAACGTTGTCCCAAGTTACAGAGATCTTGGAAGGAGCCTTACCAAATTGCAAAAAGAATCAAGGATGTTGTCTACAGAATAAGGAAGCTACCTCGCGAAAAACCCATGGTGGTACATTTCAACAGGTTAGTATCTCATGCCGGAAGTCATGATAGCGAAGTTGACCAAGTCCAAGTCCGCAGCATCCAACCATCCGATGACGAGATTACCTTCGAACAGTTTATGGCACTGTACTCTGATGGACAGAAAGTGCAGCATGACTTGACCAGAGAGGAACCCCAAGACCTGTTTGAGGTGCATATAGAATATTGTCTGGCTCAGTGTGAGTCTCTCCGGATGTCTCAATGAATAGCAAAGGCTGTGTTGCGGAAGGTCCTTCATCTCGAAGACAAACAACAAGTGAGTACCAGAGACATCTTCTATTTGGTAACGAAAACATTCTCGCAGGACAAGACAACATATAGACTCTGGTAGAATTGAGGACTGTGATGATGGAGAAGATCCTGATGAAATTGGCGGTCCCAAAGGTAGCCTGTCGGTTGGAGGGAGTGAGAACTATGATGGAAACTATGGTTCGATATAGTGGCATCGCCATCTTTGTATGCTGTCTCAATATTCGTAGCCCAGTTTCGAAGACCGTTGAGTGTTACTTCCACCAAACTACCTGTTGTCGAAATAGAGAGTCCTGTAAATATCTGCACATCAGGAAGGTATCTGGGACATTCGAGGACAAAATGGTCTTAAGGAGGGGGCAATGTTACGAGAATTCATCTGACAATTCGTGGCACGAAATTGTTGAAGTTTTTTACCTTATACGATCCAGCATAAAATCCGTAACAAGTGATCAAATGGAACTTTCCAGCCCTTTTACTCTGGAAGAAATCACGGCGGGAATAGGTAACCTGAAGCTTGGCAAGGCTCCAGGGAAAGATGGAATGCACCCAGAATTTCTTATACATGTACTATAGGAACAACAAAAAGTAAGAAGAGGAAATTAAACAAATGGCTGCCTCAGGGTTCATTGTTGGTGCCACTCCCTTTCAGCCTGTACATCGCTGACATACCTTAAACACATTCTAAGAAATAGCAGCTAGGAGCCAATCCATTGAGAAAACCGAGGTTACCCTGACATTTGAGCTGGGTAATTTAGGCACTTTCTTTTGCAAATGGAGACTCCAGCTAAACATAAACAAGACCGAAGTATCATGTTTCCACTTAAGCAATAAACTAGTGAATAAAGAGCTAAATGTTTACCTTGAAAACTGGCGCCTGCGCCACAACAACTACTCAAAATATCTAGGGGTCAACCTGGATTGTGTTTCATACAGCACTTCAAGCAATTCACAGAAAAACTCAAAAACAGGAATAACATAATTCAGAAGCTTACTGGCTCATCTTGGGGCTCTTCTGCGACAACCCTAAGCATTGGCTCTGGTCTTTTCAACTGCAGAGTACTGTGCTCCATTGTAGCTAAATATTGCACACACCAGGCTATTTGATGTACAATTAAATCATACCATGTTTTTAATATTTGGCACAATTAAATCAACTCCTACAAAGTAGCTTCCTGTTCTCTCCCACATTTTGCCTCCTGAGATGCTCTCTTAAGTGACCAAGGAAAAATAATGGCACACTCGAAACTAAGATCCCATGCGGGCTGTAATGAACCTCAGACCAACAGACTTCTCTCAAGACATCCACCCCTTAAAACAGCTGCCAACCTCCTGGCGGATAACTACAACTCCACATACCAATGGAAGCAGGAATGAAATCATACCAATCCACACGAGTCCAATCAATTTACATATTAAACAGTGACGACTCGAGTTAGAATGCAAGACCTGGGCTACGCTAAACCCATTTAGAACTATTAGTGGCAGATGTGCGGATTTCCTCTTCAAGTGGAATTAGGCCTCGTCCCCACTCTACGACTGCAGGACCAAACGCCAAACTGTTCGCTTGGACTTGTGATACGTAGTGATACGTGTTATAATGTCGACTAACATATTTAATTTATTTTAATTGATTACTATTTATTGATAAGTTATCGATAAAATACAACCCTTTTATTGATAACTAATAAATTTTGTAATAGCCTAGTTTTGTGACATAGGCTAGATAGGTAAATAAATAAAATCCTTTACTGGACTTCCAGCCTTCTGGAAAATGCCCGTCTACCAAGGTCTCCTCACTGTATAGGGATACGTTGGATAAATGCATTTCAGTTCGCTTTTCTCTGTGGATTGTTGTTCCGGGTGGGGCAATACCGGAGACTGCTTCCACTGTTGTTTAAGCTCTATCGAATCTTTTCCTAATCATCACCATAGGTTTGGTGCACTAACGCTCAAGATCACTTTAACAATTCAAAACTTATCATCTTTTATTATATAACCGATATACAACTGGTTACCAGCATACGGGATGATTTATAAAAGCGAGTGGTGTCCTGTAATTTATTGAATAGATCGGGTTGGAACAAACCTCAAATAAATCTATGGTAATGATATTTGAAGTATAAAATTTTATTTATGAATAGGTAATTAATTTAAATTGTAGTTGTGGCGTTGAGTGTGAATTAAGAAGTAATTTATTGACCAACTTAAACAATTTTGAAAGAACGTATCGCGCAAGTATGAATTGGTTGTCGTTGATTATATATAATAGTAAATCTGTCCTAAGACAGATATCAACATAACATTCTTAAAGTTCCGTATCCTGGACATCACATTCAAGATGTCAGGGAGCATTCCATTCTTCGGTCTTCCTCTACTTTTAATACCTTGAATTTCTCCTTCTATTATTCTCGGTTGAATACAATCTCTCCTTAAAATGTGCCCGAGCTTTCCTTCTTCTTATAGTTTTCATTATAGATCGATCTTCCTTTACTCTCCTCAAGACCTCTTTATTTCTTATTTCAAAACTCTCAAGGTATTTTTCTTCTTTTCCTTTTAATGTCCATGCATCTGATCCGTATAAAACCACACTCTATATGTAGCTTTTCGCGAATCTTTTTTTCTCAGCTTCATGTGAATTTTTCTTGCTGTTAACAGGTTTATTACTTTTATACATCATGTTTTGCCCATGGCTATTCTGCTCCTGATTTCTTCAGTACAACTTCTAGTTGAATGTATTATTCCTCCCAAATATTTAAATTTATTTATTTGTTCTAGTTGCTGTCGTTTTCTACTGTTTTTCCCGCTCGCACTACCTTTGATTTTCCAATATTTATCTTCATACCATACTTACCAGTTTCGCTTATTTTCCAGACCATATGTTGTAATTCGTTTTCTGTTCCTGCCAGAACTGCTTCGTCATCCGCATGCTTAATATTTTTCACTTGTTCATTGCCTACTGTAATCCCAGCAGTCTCTTGTAATGCTTCATTTATTAATTTTTCAGCATATAAATTGAATAGTGCCGGTAACATACAAATATCTTGTCTCACTCCTCGTCCTACACTACTACTTTTGTCCTTTGTAAAGCTCTCTAATGAGGCGTCGGTCTTTTCAATCCACTTCAATATCGTTCAATAGTATGTCCATCAGTCTCTCTGCTTACACACCCGAGTTACACATCTCGAGTTCCTCTTCTTTTCGTAAATCCGAACTGATCTTCTCCTAGTTTTCTTCAATTTTATTTTCAGTTCTTTTCAACAGTATCCTTGTTATTACTTTGGTGAGATGGCAGATAAAGCTTATGGTTCTATAATCTTTGCATTGAGTTGCTTTTGTTTTCGTGGGTAAGGGAACTAGAATTGTTTTTAACAGATCCTCAGGCCATATTCCTGAATCATAGATTCGTGATTCTAGTGATAGCACAAGGTTCTAGTACCTTAAGTACTTCAGATGGACTGTTAGCGCTACCCACTGCTTTGTTGTATTTTAATTCTTTAATTGCCCTTTCAATTTCAAGTTCTTCTATTGTAGATCCCCTTTTATTTGTGTCACATTGCTTTTCTGGCTCATCCATATTTTCGTTCGCATTGCTGTTATAAAGATCTTCTACATATTTCACCCATACTTCTCTAATTGCATCCACATTAGCTGTTAAAGTACCATATTCTTTGGTCATGCCAGTTTTTCATAAGGGGTTAGGTTTACTCTTCCTTAAGGATTTTACTGTTTTGAATAGTTCCTCTCTTTGGCTGTATTTTTCCAGATATCCATTTCCTCGCACTGTTCTTCCATCCATTTCTCTCTAGCCTTATCTGTTAGTTTTCTGAGCTCATTATTTATTCTCCTGTACTCCGCTTTACCTTTTTCGCTTTTATCATTTTTCCATTTCTTTGTATCTTCCATTTAATCCAACATTTCTTGTGTTACTCCTTCCTTCCTGGTTTTCCTTGTTTTTCGCCCAACGCTATCTTCTAGGGCACCAATAAACGTTTTTTCCAGATAGTTCCATTCTTTAAATTTTACATCTTAGAATTGTGCCTTTTTATTCATTGTTGCTTAAACATTGACAACGGGGTCTGACCTGTACCCCGAAATGTTTGGAATATACAGCAATTTTCGTAACTTGTGGTGATATTTCCTAAGAAGTACTTAAACCTTAAATAGTTGGTTGGTTAAAATGAAGTCAATCTGATACCTTTACGAGTCCTCTGCATTTTTCCACGTATATAGTCGTCATTCGTGTTGTTTGAACCATTGTATTCGAAATCCGAAAGCCATATTGTTCACAGAATTCCACCAACTTATCGCCTCTTTCGTTTCTTTTGCCGTATCCAAAATTTCTAACTATGACGTTTTCACTTCCTTGTCCAACTACACTATTAAAATCGTCCATTATAATTGTCCTAATTTGTCCTTTTCCACGTTCCCCCAAAATTTCGTCTACATCTTCATCAGTTGCCTCGCACGTGGGCATATAAACTTGAATTGTTAAAGTGTCGACTGGTTCAGATGTTATTTTCATTGCAATTACTCTACCACTTTTCGGTATTACTTTTGTGATAAATTGGTCCAAGAGAAAAGAGAAAACCCACGCCCTTTTCCTTTTTTGAACAATTATTTCTCCTTAGTCTTTCCGTCTTAATTCTGCTAATCCTAGAATGTCGATATTGTATTCGTCCATTTCTTTTTCCCAGTTTGTTAATCTGTTAACTTTGTTCATTGTTCTGACATTCCAGGTCCCTAATAATAATGTTGGTACTTTGTTCTTCCGAATTTTATCATCGTTTTCATTCGAATCTAAAGTTCCTGTCTGTGGCCGCCTGGAAATCCAATTGCGGGCTTTTTCACTTTTATGTCAGTATTGAATAGATTAGATTAAGATCATGTGTGACTAGGAATACCTCAAGGCTCTTTAATGTGATGGTTTTCCGCTGCCTGGAACATCCCCATGCGTTGGCCTTCGGAGCAATTTCTCACTTCCTGGGTAAGACGGACCCAAAAACGCTGTCTGAAATGATCAGACAGAGCCGAACACTTTAAAACCGGTGTTCATTCGGTCGTACAATCCAATAAATACTATGCTAAGATAATATCTACAAGCCTGCACTGTTTTAATGGTGTGCTGTCAGTGAATTGTGATCTAAACATAGATACACATACTTTTGTTTTTGTTTAAAAACATATACCATTGCGTGAATCCTATCCAATAGTTATTTTATAGTGTCAATTCACGTTTAAAAATGAAAAGAGAATGTAAGACAATAATACAAAACATATAAGTATCCAATAGTAGTCAGCAATTAGAAAATGTAAACAAACAAACAAAAGTTACAATATAAAACATACCAACAATTTAAAAAATAATAAATCGTCGTTGATTAGGAAATTTCTGATAAATTTGAATTAAAACTAAATAAGGTTTTGGGTCACAAGATAAAATAAAATTCTGTCTACATGGTCGTCGGGTGGATTGAGTATCTCGGTGACTTTGTTGCCGGTCCCAACCCCAGAAAAAGGAGGAAGGGGTTTTTAGGCCAAGTTATTATCCAAAGTAACTACTATAAACAAAAAAACACTCACAGGGTCAAGGTTGTGTCTCGGATAAATATGACGGATACAACAATGACTACCAATGTATAAGTAACTGGACAGTGCAACAATGGAAACCAAAAAATATATTAAGAATAGCGAACTGGAACATTAAATCCCTAAACACAAGAGAACAGTAACTCATTAAATAGCTCACCGATGCAAACGAGAAATAAGACAAAATGAACTACGTTAAACAATTACTTCATGATATACAGTGACGTAACAAACGAGATAATGACCAAGTTGAGTTGCCATATTAATCTAGAGAATATTAATTAACCAGGTTGAAGAGTGTAAAGACATTCCATTGAGAAATATATGCACCAAAAATAATGAAAAAGGATTGGTTGAAGACCTACAGGCAACGATAAACGAAACGCCAATAATCGAATATATTGTTGACGCCTTTGTGAGTTCAAATCACTAGATTTGTTCCACAAAATAATCCTCTATATTTACTTAACTAATTCACAATAAATTCTACGACAAGATATTTTACTTTTTAGGACCAAGTCGTTATCTACTTCTTTAGCTGTACGTCGGCCTTTAAATACTATCGTAGTTCCTCTCAATCTTTCCAGTTCTGACCCAACCTTGTTGGAGTATGTCTTGTGCTGTTGTGGACGGCTTAGCGATAAGCCAACAGGAACAAGACTACCAATTGGGACTTCTCTGTCATCATTGCTTTCCCAAACTCCGTTCAATATTCTATTCTCTAGCTTTGACGAGTCACAATGGTTTCAGTACGCCCGACTCGGACTGGGTGCCCCTCTCTTTTTGAGTGAAACGATTGGTTCAGTGTCTGGGCCTACCGTTTGGTCTTGGATACATTGTTCGGTTGTCCAATCTTTATTTACCTACGCTCGAGTATACCGGCTGGAGGTATTTTCATGCTTTTCCATCTTCTGGCAACGTAGACAATCTGCTCGACAGAGTTTTGTTGATAAGGCATCGTCATTATTATGCCGGAGTGGTATTCAACCTTGAAGTCATATTGTTGTAATTTCCAACCTGGCCAGTTGTCAATCCGGTATCTTCATGTGCAACAACCACTTGAAGGCGGCAGGATCGGTCCTGATTAAAAATGACAACCATAGGGATCTTTCTCAAATGGTGTATAGCCCTGATAACTGCCAGAAGTACTAAAAATACGAAAGGAAAACAACAGGATTCAATAAGGAAGTAAAATAATAATTTGGTCAAGTGCGAGTTGGACTTGCATACTAAGGGTTCCGTAGCTCCTTCAATATTCTAATATTCCAGTTTCAGACAAGCAGGGAAAGAGTGCATTTTCTTATATTTACCCCAATATCTTTTAAAGGAAGCGTTTTAAATTCATAAAAAAATATATATTTTTTCCACAAATAGACTTTTTATTTTATCTGCTACATGATTCGCTTGATTTTTATAAAAATACATATGTATTTAATTTTATAATTTGCCCCAAAAATTAACATTAGAGTTTTATTTTACTAATAAACTTTCAGGGAAGCCTTATATAATCAGCTGTGTGAATTTTAGGCTCTGTAAATTAAAAGATAAAGGGGAGAATAGGTCAAGTTTTAAATAATAAATTTGTTACGAGAATTCATCCAACAGCTGGTGCAATCGGCCATCAACCAATTCATGGAAGGGACATTATTCCGATAAATTCTGGGAACCCGAAATGTTTGTCTCTCAACAGGCGCACCGCTTCTGTTACTGGGAATTCCCTTAAAGCTTCCAGAACATGAAAGAGTTTCCCGATGGTTCGTGGACGTACCAGACAATTCCAAGATAAGGAGAGCTGGCGATAGGAGGCATTCGGTTTTCGACGGTCGTATTGAACAGTTAAGATAAAATGTAAACAGTAGTTTCTGTGAATATAAATTGTGTAAAAGTAGTGGAAATAAATTAGAGTGAGTTGGACTGTGTTTTTCAATAAATCCAAGAACTGAACTGAACCCGAGTGTGAAAATAAAAACAATACAGTGGTGACAGGTGTGCGATGTATTTTTGGAACTTTTGAAGTGGAAAATAAATAGACTAACAATGTTAAAAAACGTGAATTTGGACCAATTGAAAGTGACGGACTTAAAAAAAGAACTTGAGGGAAGGGATTTAGAAATTAGTGGGAATAAAAGTGAATTAATACAACGGCTACGAGATGCTCTAATAAATGAAGGTAACGATCCCGATACTTATTTGTTTGAAGTTTCTGGTAATGGGGACATGAGCATGGTATTAAAGAAAATATAAGAGAAATTACAAGAAAAGCCCTTAGTATATAAATTAGTAGAAAATTCTAAAACTCTAGAAGAGAAATTGCTAGAAAATTCTAAGACTTTAGAAGATAAGCTACAAATATTACAAGATAATTCTCAGATCTTGAAAGAGTCGTTAGAAGACAAACTATTAGAAAATTCTAAAACTCTAGAAAACAAATTGCTAGAAAATTCTAAAATCATGAAAGAGGCTCTAGAAGATAAATTGCTAGAAAATTCTAAAATCCTAGAAGACAAATTACTTGAAAATTCTAAAAGCCTGGAAAACAAATTACTGGAAAATTCTAAATCCCTAGAAGAAAATTTGAAAAGCATGGTACAGAAAAACTCAGAAATGCTGGAAGAGAAAATATTCGAGAATGAAGCTCGGAAGGAAGAGCTAAAGCAGACAATGGTTGAAAATGAAGCCCGAATTGAAGATCTGAAGCAGACGACGGTCAAATATGAAACCCGGATGGACGAACTAAAGCAAACAATAATTGAAGAACATAGTCAGGCCACAATTAAAAACGAAACGCGCATAGAAGAGTTAAAACAGATAATGGAGGGCGAGATCACCAAAATAAAAGAGCAGGTAGTGACAAAACTAAGGGGAGAAACTCCACCAAAGACCGAAAGCAGAAACAGTCTGGAAATAGTAGATTCGAAAATTGGCCTCGAGGGAACAAGGCACAAGATGAAACCCCCGCAATCTGATGGAAAATCGTCATGAATGGTCGGCAGAGGAGAAGGCAATCGCATTAACCCTAGCCTTACGAGGGGATGCTACAGATATCTTACAGACATTGAATACCTCGGAGCAAGAAAACTACGATCAACTGGTACTGAGGTATGGACAAACCCATTTAGAGCATGTTTATCACTTCCAACTGAAAAATCGCCACCAGAGATTGAATGAATCCCTACAAGAGTTTGAAGCTGATATTATTGCCCGTCTAGTTCGCCTTGCTTATCCAGCAAAATGTGATAGAAAGGTTAGCAGTAGAAGCGTTTTTAGATGAACTGCGGAACAACGAAGCCAGACAAGCTTTAACACTAGCTCGACCGACTCAATTAGTGGATGCACTTGCTCGAGCGCTAGAATTCGAGGCTGCGAAAAATACCTGCATAGGTCAAGCCAGAGTCCGAATCTTTGACGGAGAATCAGAAGATGGCGGAAACCACGAAGCCTCTGTAAGAAAGATAATAGAGAAAAGACAACTGAGATGTTGGAAATGTGGTAAGGTAGGACACATAAGGAGTCGTTGCAAGGAGAGCAACGGAGGCCCGACTTCCTCGTCGGAAAACTAAAGAAGGTAGATGTGAAGGGGCCATCGTCGACCTGTAGCCAACAAGCCCCAACTATCAACGCATATCTCCCTTCGCTACGCAACCACGCTGGCCGTGTCTTTGTCAATGGCCTTATAAATAAGAAGCAATGTGCAATGCTGCTGGATACAGGTGCGACAAAAACAGTTATAAGGCCCAAAATTGTTTTAGACAAGACAATGATAAAACCAACAAAATGGCAACTGCGAACAGCGACAGGAGAAGCAGCGAAAGTCCATGGTGAAATAGTGATTGAAATGACCTTGGGAAACACAACCTTCCTACATCGGGCATTAGTGGCAGACATCGAAGACGAAATCATCATTGGAATGGATGTCATGAGCTCCACGGAATTCCAGTTAAACTTCAAAGATGGAATCTGCGAGTGAATAACGAAGAAGTGGTGCTTTATGGGAAAGATGACATAATGCTTCGAGCCATCTTAGCAGAGAATGTCAATGTTCCGGAAAGAGCTGAAATCATTGTAGATGCTTGCCTGGATGGGAAAGCTAAAGCTGGAACAGTGATGATGTTTGATTCCGAACTTAACGACGGAAATGTAGGCAGAGGAGTCGCACTGGGGAAGACTCTGTTTCGTGCCAAGGAGATTGTGCCAGTAAGAGTAATGAACCTGAATCATTATTCGGTTGTGCTAAAGAAAGGAACAACTTTGGGCCATTGTTCAACAGTTTCATCTGTAGTCACAAGCACACAGCATGCAAAAATACCACCAGGTAAACTATCTGAGGAACTGGAAAGACTCATCACCAATTCATCTCAGAATTTGAAACCAAACCAGAAAGTAAAATTGAGGGACATCGTTAGAAACTACCAGGATATCTTCGATGTAGGAAACGGAAAAAGAGGGCGGACTGACCTGGTGAAACATAAAATTAATACCGGGGACGCTCAGCCTATTCGACAGTCGGCGAGGAGACTACCTCTAGCTAAAAGAGAAGAAGCAGACAGAATAGTCCGGGAAATGGAGGAAGAAGGTGTAATTGAACCATCCAATAGCCCTTGGGCTTCTCCAGTTGTCTTGGTTAAAAAGAAAGATGGTTCGACCCGATTTTGCGTGGACTATCGGCAATTAAACCACGCTACAAAGAAAGACAGCTATCCCCTTCCAAGAATAGACGATACCCTAGATACGCTGGCTGGATCGAAGATGTTTTCCACCCTGGACTTGAAGAGCGGTTATTGGCAGGTGGAACTTGCTAAAGAAGACCGAGAAAAGACTGCTTTTACCATCGGCTCAGGACTTTACCAATTTACGGTAATGCCGTTTGGGTTGTGTAATGCGCCAGCAACTTTTGAAAGGTTGATGGAAACAGTGCTAAAAGGGCTTTCATGGAAAACATGCCTGGTGTATCTTGATGACATTATCGTGCTTGAAAGATCATTTGAAGACCACGTCAAGAACCTGGAGGAGGTGTTTCGGCGACTTCGAAGTTCCGGACTAAAGTTAAGCCCGAAGAAGTGTCAGCTGTTCCAAGAAGAGGTGCAATATCTTGGACATGTGGTTTCCGCAGAGGGAGTAGCTGTTGATGAACAGAAAATCAAAGCTGTCCAGGAATGGCCGATACCTAAAGATATCCACCAGTTAAGAAGTTTCCTGGGGTTATGCACGAACTATCGTCGGTACGTAGCCGGATTTGCCAACATCGCCAATCCACTTACTAGACTGACAGAAGGGAAGGTGCAGTACCAATGGGACGAGGAATGTCAGCGATCATTCGAGACATTGAAAAGAGCTTTGACCAGTGCTCCCATACTAAGTTATCCTTTGCCAGATGGAAACTTCGTATTAGATACCGACGCAAGCAATGTCGGAATTGGTGCTGTGCTTTCGCAGATCCAGGAGGGCCAGGAGAGAGTCATCGGATACTTCAGCAAGACCTTGAACAAGCCTGAACGGAATTACTGCGTTACTCGCAGGGAACTCCTGGCTGTGGTAAAGAGGGTAGAACATTTCTACAAGTACCTCTATGGTAAAAGATTCCTCCTGAGGACTGATCGTGCAGCACTGAAGTGGCTTCTGCAGTTTAAAAATCCTGAAGGACAGGTGGCAAGGTGGATTGAGCGGTTGCAAGAATTCGACTTCGAGACTGAACATCGACCTGGAACAAGCCATAAAAATGCTGATGCTCTATCGAGAAGACCATGCCCTGATGACTGTAAACATTGCCAGCGAGCTGAAGAAAAAAAGGCTGTTCTCTGTGGAA
Organism: Octodonta nipae; assembly: GCA_034190945.1. Classification (NCBI taxonomy): domain Eukaryota; kingdom Metazoa; phylum Arthropoda; class Insecta; order Coleoptera; family Chrysomelidae; genus Octodonta; species Octodonta nipae. The sequence goes on from CM067218.1 coordinate 117,298,124, forward strand.
CTACCGCCATCAATGATCATTGGCAATCTGCGGAGATCCAAAAAGACCAGAAATTAGATTCAGAACTAAAAGAAGTTATCCGCTGGAAGGAAGAAGACCGCAAACCTACGTGGCAAGAGATTTCCCGATACTCACCAACCATAAAGTCGTACTGGGCTCAGTGGAGCTCCCTCATTCTGGAGAATGGACTTCTGGAGACTCCAGAGGCGGGAAACGACAGAAAACAGATTGCAGTTCCCAGAAATAGGAGACAAGAGGTTTTGCGAGAGCTACATGGTGGTACAACTGGAGGACACCTGGGAGTGACGAAAACCCTGGGGAAGTTAAGAGAACGGTTCTATTGGGTGAACTGCCAAGCAGATCTTAAGGATTGGTGCCGGAAATGTACAGTTTGTGCAGCAAGTAATGGGCCTCAGAAGCGACCAAAAGCTCCGATGAAGCAATATAACGTGGGCAGTCCATTCGAAAGAATAGCCATTGATGTTGCCGGTCCATTTCCTGAATCCGACCCTGGAAATAAATACATTGTGGTGGTGATGGACTATTTTAGTAAATGGGCCGAAGCGTATCCCTTGTCGAATCAAGAAGCCTTGACCGTTGCTGATGTCCTTGTCAAGGAATGGATCAGTCGTTTTGGTGTTCCCTTGGAGTTGCACTCAGACCAAGGTAGAAATTTCGAGTCTACTCTTTTCCAAGATGTCTGCAAACTTCTGAAGATCAATAAAACACGGACGACAGCATTACACCCGCAATCCGATGGAATGGTAGAACGGATGAATAGAAACATTAACCGCCATTTATCAAAGGTAGTCTCTGACCACCAAAGAGACTGGGACCAGTATCTGCACTTGTTTCTAATGGCATATCGTTCGTCTGTGCACGAGTCCATGGGTCAGACCCCGGCCAGTATTATCATGGGACGAGAATTAAGACTACCATGGGATTTGAAGTTTGGATGTCCCCCAGGAGAAGAGACCGCAGGTGAAGACTATGTCAGCCAGCCACGTCAAAAGATGAACGACATCCATGAACGAGTTCGGTTAAACATCGAGAATGCCAGTGCCCGAATGAAGGAAGCCTACGACATCAAAGCCGAGGACGGAGAATTCCAACTTGATGATCTTGTTTGGTTGTATAACCCGCAACGTCGTCGTGGATATTCGCCCAAGCTACAGAGATCTTGGGAGGGGCCGTACCAAATTGTGAAGAAAATCAACGATGTTGTCTACAGAATAAAGAAGCTGCCTCGGGGAAAACCAAAGGTCGTACATTTCAGCAGGTTAGCCCCTTATGCCGGAAGTCATGACAGCGAAGATGACCAAGCCCAAGTCCGCAGCATCCAACCACCCGATGGCGAGATGACCTGCAAACAGTTTATGGCACTGTACTCTAATGGGCAGAAAGTGCAGCACGACGTGACCACAGAGGAACCCCGAGACCTGTTTGAGGTGCCCGTAGAATATGCCCTGGCTCATTGTGTGGCTCCAGATCTCCGGATGTCCAGAGGAATAGCCAAGGTGTTTGCCAAAAAATACGGCCAGTTCCAGAAGCTACGGGAGCAAGATCCAGCGGTAGGGAAGGTCCTTCATCTCGAAGATAAACAACCAGTGGGTACCAGAGATATCTTTTATTTGGTAACGAACACATTCTCGCAGGACAAGCCAACATACAGCGATCTTTGGAAGACTCTGGTAGAATTGAGGAATGTAATGATGGAGAAGAATCTGATGAAATTGGCGGTCCCAAAGATAGCCTGCGAGTTGGATGGATTGAATTGGAGGGTGGTGAGAAGTATGATGGAAACAATCTTTCGATTCAGTGGCGTCGACATCCAGGTATGCTGTCTCAGTACTCGCAGTCCTGCAAATATCGTCATACCAGGAAGGATTCTGGGACATTCCGGGACGAAATGGTCTTAAGGAGGGGGCAATGTTACGAGAATTCATCCGACAGCTGGTGCAATCGGCCATCAACCAATTCATGGAAGGGGCATTATTCCGATAAATTCTGGGAACCAGAAATGTTTGTCTCTCAACAGGCGGACCGCTGTCGTTACTGGGAATTCCCTTAAAGCTTCCAACACATGAAAGAGATGGTTCGTGGACGTACCAGACAATTCCAAGAAAAATAGAAGAGCTGGCGATAGGAGACATTCAGTTTTCGACGGTCGTATTGAACAGTTTAGATAAAATGTAAATAGTAGTTTCTGTGAATATAAATTGTGTAAAAGTAGTGGAAATAAATTAGAGTGAGTTGGACTGTGTAATAAATCCGAGAACTGAACTGAAACAGAGTGTGAAAATAAAAACATTACAAATTATTAAAACTGACAAAGTTTTTAAAAATACAAATAAAATATATTTTTCAAAGTTTTAGATAGTGTAGTTTCTAAAGTGAGAATTAAGTCGATGTTTAATATTTTTGGTAATATCTTTTAAACAAGTGATTTAAAAATATTTATAATTCACATAATGAGCCTTTTATTTTATATATTACATGATTGAATTTTTATTTTCCATTTAATTATATAATTTGCCCCCAAAAGTAATATTAGGGATTTCTTCGTAATTTTCCTGTAAACAAAAAAATTTAGGTCTTATAGTTTGGGGAATAAAGGGGGGAATGGGTAATTTTTTTAAATATTTTTGTTAATATATTTTAAAACATTCATTTTAAAAATATGAAAAAAATATATTTGTATTCGTCATAATGAGCCCTTTGATTTGATTTATTACATGATGCGTTAGAAATAATTTTAATTTTATGTTTTCCATTTAATGCAGTAATTTGCCCCTAAAATTGATATTAGAGGTTTCTCCTTATTTTTCCAGTAAAGTTCACTTGAGGTCCTATATCCCTATTTTTTTCAAAATTTTACGGCTTATAGTTTCGGAGATAAGGTAGGGGGAATTGGTAAAAAATTTTATTTTTTTTGTTAATATTTTTAAAATAATTTATTTTAAAAGTATGAAAAAAATATATTTGCTTTCGCCATAATGAGCCCTTTTATTTGATATATTACATAATGTGTTAGAAACAATTTTAATTTTATATTTTTCATTTAATTCTGTAATTTGCCCCCCAAAATTAATAGTAGATGTTTCTCCTTATTTTTCCGGTAAAATTCAGGTGACGCCCTATATCTCTTATTTTTTTCAATATTTTACTTTTTATATTTTCGGAGATTAGGGGGGGAACGGTCGATTTTTTTTTAGTTTTTTCCCCCATAAGTACCCTTAAAATCAAAATCGGGTCACCAAACTATACACTGTTACCAAATTTCAACCATTTCTGTCCAGTAGTAGTTTAGGAAATATGTGAGAGGGAGAAATCCGGAGTGATTTTATAAGGGTATCCGTATATTGCATACACGAAACCTTAAAAATGAAAAAAAAAACGTAGCTGGATTACAGAAAAATCTATGAAAATTACAGGAAAATGTACAATGAAACATAAAAGTTTGTAAGAATAATCAAAAATAACTATTATGAACGCTTGTCAAAATATATAAGAGGACAGATTACTTAAAATATTATATTTAGACAATTACCCTCCACCAAGAGAATTAGAAAGACTAGAAATAACAAGTGAGGAAGAGACCAGAATAAGCTTACAAGAAGTCGAGTAAGCACAAAAAAAAAAAGAAAAACAGAAAGGCTACAGGGAAATATTGAATAGCAAACGAGTTACTAAAATACTGTAGGCCAGGGATATGACAGAACACAATTCATTAACAAAATTCTGAGACTTAACAAAATACTGAAAGAATGGAGGACAAGCATACTAATTACTTTTCAAAAAATGACAAAAGCGGGATGGAAAATACTGACTAAATGATGCTGACTGCAAAAAAATACGTCAAAATTTATGAAAAGTTTATTGAATTTTGCCAAGCATTTCGATCTGGAAGATTGGAAGCTCCTATAAATTCAGATATTTTACGATAAATTTACAATGCATGTTGTGATGATTTTAATAGTGCAAAAGTAATCAAATACTAAGTTAATTCAGTTCTGTTGCAAACTGTTCGACCCTACAGCACTAGAAAGTTCAAGAATTAATGGCATATGTTGTGTACTGTCTATAAACAAATTGGTACAATATTCCATACAGGTGTTTTGCCTGGCTTTAAATTTACAAATATACCAAACTAAAAATTTTGAACATGTCATGGATATTTTAATTAAAACCAGACAAAACTTATTTTAAATGTCGAAGGCGTAAAGTTACTAAAATTATATGATATTCGAGAGAATCTTCAAAAAAATGGACTCACTGTAAAGGATCTTAAGTGCTTCAACATGGGCAAACACTTTAGGGATTTAGGATTTTTGAAAACCACGATAAAAGGTACAAAAATCCTTAACCAAATTAAGAAACCGAAAAATATGACGAGACAAATAACAGAGGCTAAAGGGCGTGGTTCAACTTCTATACAATAGAAAAGTACCGCTAGACATTATTAAGATAGTTGTAGATATATACAAAAACAGCACAATACAGGTCAGAATAGATGCATAACTCACAGAGGCAGCCTTCTACACGTTAGTCTTATAATGGGTAAGATTAAGGTGTTGAAGAATCTTCTGCCATTCTCATAGATGGATTATGGAACGCAACTATATGGGAATCATTGAGCAGCTGGTTGTCTAAGTAACACCATTTGGGGAAACAAAAATATTATCAACTACAATCTAATAAAGTATTTACAAAGTTACCATAAGACCAATAACGACATATAGTGTAGAAACTAGACCTGCGACTTCTAAACCGCAAAGGATACTAGAGATGACAGAGTTGGGAATACTAAAAAGAATCAAAGGGAAAACATTAAGAGATCGAGTAAGAAGTGATGAAATCGGACCAACAATACCAACATGCATGCTAGAAAGAACAAACGACCAGATAGTGAAAAGGTAAAAAAGTGGAACAATCGCATAAGCAGGATAGCAGATGATATGGTAGTAAGAATTGCAAAAGACAAATAGTCAACAGGTAGAAGAGATGTGGGCGACCCGTAAAAGGGAGGTACAATACAATTTAAAGGGACAGCCCACTAAAGGAACAGGCAGAACTGCTTAAAAAGATAAAAGAAAAAGAAGAGATAAAAGAAATGGGGAAATTCTATTTTATTGAGACATCTGAATTTGTAGAGCCGGAAGAAAAAACAGAGCAACTTGAAAATCCTAAATAATTTTTTCCAACATCGAGACATTGATAGATATACAATATACTATACGAACATTAAAATATTATTAGCCACATTATACGAAACTTCGATAATAGATTCAATTATCAGACAAAAATACTACGATCGAATTTCAAGATGCATGCAGAGGACCATCATGAGGGTAGTGATCATTACGCTCTATCGGTGGGATCGACTGTCACAAATTGGTGTCATAACATTGGGATAAGGAAAAAAACTCGACGTCACCACAAAACAAACAAAACACAGTACAATCTTGATAGTCTCAATCATGAAATCGTGAAAAAATTTGCAAGGGAAAAGGCTAGACGAGTAGCAATATAAATTAAATTTGCAAATGTTGAACACCACTATGAACACAAAAAAAACTGAATTCATGCAGCAGCGGAACAAGTCTTGGAAAGATAAGAATGCCATCCACCAGGTGGTTACCCTAATGGTGGGGTAAATAAAGGACAAGCGACAAAATCACAAGAAATATGTAGCCACAAATAATGATTTTGATAAGAAGAATTACAATGGGGCACCAAAAATGGTGAAACAGATGAGCGATTACTCAAAAGAAAACAGAGACAAGGGAAAGCAGTTTTAATAAATTAAACACTTATATTGGATGCAGGAGAAGCATAGAAATTTATTGTAAGTGAAGGGAAATCTACGAAGGAAATAATGATACCGATAATACCCAATTGGAAAGTGCGAGCAATATTTCGAAGATTTGTTAAAGCAATATAGACCTAATTCCATATTGCTTTATTGATTCAGCTGAATCAATGAAATGACTGTTCTAAGGAATAAATGTAATAACGTCGCCCTTAAAATAAGCCTGGTGTAGTACCTATCTACGGAAATGATGAAAATGGGAACAGAAAACAAAAATATCAAAATAATAGAGGTATCTTTGTAACGGGTAGAATTAGCAGAGTCTATGGAATAAAATCGAAATGAAAGCAGATATTCATACCTAGAGGAAGAAGAATATACAGGTTGTAGAGTAGCATTATCAACAGAGTGGATCGTCTAAATTGTGTCATTCGACTAATAGAGAAGTTGGCGCTGAACAAAGAAATCTGTTTACTATATGTTAAGCTACAAAATTCCTATAACAGCAAACCTCTAAATTGACTCTGGTCAACACTAGAGCACACAAATATAACAATAATTTAATAAAAAACTTATATAAACAAAATAATAACAATAAAGTCTTAATATTTATCCCTTCTCAAGATTTAAAACAGTTGCTATCATTCACCAACACTCTTTAACATTTACCTGAGACCAGTGGCGGTCTTAGTAGTAGTCATAAAAGTCATGACCTCCCAAAGTCGTACAAGTCATGGGATTGCTTATCTATAAATGAATTAATTTTGATCAGATCATAATTTTAATCGTCATTAGCTCCCTCCATTTTCGCAGCTGTAAATAATTCTAAAGATCACGGGTACCTAACAAAGCTAAATCTGTCATTAGGTCTACTTAATTTGCAAAACAAGAGAAATTAGCCGTCATGATGTTAAAACGTATCTACCTTTAACTTGTCACAGATCAGTTATTTTTTTGACTGAATCTAATGTGCAATAACCTCTCGATTTACCCAGAAATATTCAAGATTTCAGAATCTTACTTTTAAAGCTACTAAGAGCGTTCCAGTATCAGCTTATTTTAAAGTTTGCCAAGTTTAGACTCGTCCCTAAATTTGTTTTTAGAATTGAATTTAAAAATATAAGCACTCTGATTCCATCAATTGTCTCTTAAACAAGCCAATTAAAATCGGTCCATAAATAAAAAAGATATAACATGAAAATAAAATTCGGGTTTTTTAGAAAATGTCATGTGAATAATTGGGTCTCTTTCTATAAAAATCATTTTATTTCTTTAAGTTTACACAACAAGAATATGTTTACAAGTGGATCCGTTTAACACATAAGTACAATAGTAAACGGTCTGGAATAAAAATTTCTTTATACAATTGTTTACAAATTATACAAACCAATTTCAAATTGTTAAAATTCAGCGATCACAAATACATGATAACTTTTTTTCATACAAAATATTATGATATCTAATTTAGAAGATATATAAAGATTTAATTTCTTTGTTTCAACAATTAATTCAAGTACAATACAAAAAAGCACGCTTTTGGCACGCTAGAGTGTTAACATCGTGATAAGAAGCTTCTTTACCAATTTTTCTTGTTAATTGTTACATAATGTTAAGAGGATTAAGCAAATGTTTCATATCTGCCATGCTTAAACACTTTTCTACTTTTATAATAACATGTTTTGAAGAATTGAACGCTTTCTAAAACAAGCTGAACGTTGGTGTCTAGTGAAGTATTTGCAAGCCTAAGTGAGGCCTCGGCGAAACGTCTGCGAGATTCAAATTTGAATTTTAGTTGAAATACTTGTTATAAAGTTGAAAGCTGGTACAAACATTAAATCTTTATTGTCAAAACCAGTAGTATTATACAGTTATGTTTTTCTTAAAATGTTGAAGGTCAAATTTATCTACTGAAAGTTAATTTTCAGTAGATAAATTTGGAAGAATTTTCAGTGATGTTAGAATCTGACCAAAAGTTCTTCATATTGCTGTTGCAAAAAGTTGGTCTTTTAAATAGTAAAGCACAGTACTTATAGTTTGTGAGTTGCCGTCTACTGGAAATATGGACCTGACAGAATGTTCAAGTATGCACCAATGAGTATAATTTGTAATCTTTTGGAACCTAAATGTTTATAATTTATCTATATTGTATAAAAAATCTTAATATTCAAATAAATACGTAATATATATTTTCACATAAGATTACTCTAATCAATAACACTATTATTATATGATTTAGGTTGGCATCATTGAGGTCACAACTAAGTATTCAGCAAAAATATGAATTATTAGACATAATTTTTCTTTAAGAAACAACAAACCATATTTTTCTGTTTGCGTTTGTCAAATGATACATAATTTGTTTAACTTTAATTTGTTGTTATATTTCGATAATAATTCTTAGAAATGTAATAAAAATTAAGTCATTTGTTGTGGCAGTTACAAAACGTTTGCTTAATATATAAATATCTTTAAATGCATTTAAATGCACCTTGAATAAGCATCATAAACAAATTGAGCTACTGCGTTAGCTAATATAATAATTGATTGAAAGAAGCACCAATTCTTGATAAATTAGTGATACATTTTTTGGGATAATCTTCATAAAAATATTTTTTACAGATCACTCAAAATACAACATATCTATGCTACACTGTTCTCTTTTTCATGTTAAAGGAATCTAATGTACATATCAAATTCATATTTAATTATTATGAAATGAAGTTTAAGCTTTCAGAAAAGCTTTGGAAATACAAAAGTGTGTCATATAAACTAAACTTATTATTCTAGACATAAAAATTATAAAGTTACAATAAAATTAAACTGAGCAAATAAAAAATGTCATTGTTATTAAATAAAAGTTGGCTAATATTTTTTTCAAATCATCACACTTAAGTAGTCGGCTTTTATTTGAGGACTAATTTTTAATCATCAAAAACATTGGTAGGTAAATTAAAAATGATTTGATCACTCAAGATCTAAATTAATCTTGTTGACAAGGATGACATTTATATGAATTTAATTTAAGTATGTAAGCAAAAATTTCTTCAGAGGAACAATTTAAAATCTTCCAATTCAAAATAAAAACCTGATTGTTATTACGTTTGGTTACATTTACGTTCATTTCCCTTAGGAAATCAGTTTTGTTTTCAAGTAGGTGTACATGGGCTGTTTATTTTAGGTCAACTAGCCAAGAACTTTCTTAAAATGTTAATGGAGAATACAATTTCTAAACTATATTTTGAAATATGTAAAGGATTTGGCTGACATGTGGTGAAAATCCATGATAAAAACTACGAAACTTGTTGATATCAGAGTACCTACCTTAATCTAGACTCAAAACGCATGTCGTTAATCAAATAAATGTGTAAAAATAATGCCACTACAAAATGAATAATAGGGTTCTTTAGGTTTAATACTGAAATTTATAGGGCAGCTTTCAAACTTTACATATATGTAAAGCATAAACCGGTGACACATTATAAAATTAAGTTATCTCTCTGAAATACTTATAGTGACCATTAATTTGAATAGTAATAGAAACATTAATGAGTTTACGACAATTTATCTAAATGGACTAGGAAAAAAAAACAGCCATTCCCAGTACTGCTGATATAGATGTGCTATTCAAGAAACCTTTTGATTGAATTTTGAATCCTGTTGTAGTTAGCTAAAGTTATTTTCACGTTATTTTATTTGAAATATTTCTGTGTCCTTAATTATCATAGTGTGATGACTTGACATATTTATAATATCAACCTTAGTTAAATATAAAATTAATTGTGTTACAGTTATGATCGTGTAACAAAATAACCCAATGAAACTTTACTGGTTTTAATCAGATCGGCAAAAAAACTAAAGGAAATTGTTTAAAAAAAGAAGTAGAAGAATATGAGCAAACTAGGAAATATACCCAACACCACCCATACCAGTAAAATTTCACCTATTATTGCTAGTGCTTTCATTTTGTCATTACCAGAACTTGAGCTTTAGATCGAGATCAGGAATATATAGAAAATATTATCTAAAAATTGGAAACATCATAAAATGCTGGAAAAATAATAAGATTCTCAAATTTACTGAGGATGATCCCAAATTAAAATAATCTAAGTTAAATGTTGTAATCCTCATATGAAATTATTATATAATATATATAATTCTAAATAGTGGGCTGCCAAACACATTTAAAATTGGTTTCTTTGTTATTTTCATCACGGTTTTGGAGATAAACTGAAAATATAGCTTTAATTTTGTAGAATAATATACAAATAACCGTCTTTTAAAAATTGTGCTTCTTATTATTGAACTTAGCAACGAGTACCTGAGAAAAACAAATTGTATGGATTCTATTAGTAGAAAAAGTTTTGTAATGACTAAATAAAAGTTCTAAACATCATTAGTATAGACATTGGCTTAGATATCAGTATTGTTATAAAAAATAGTTAAGCAGCTCATAGAATGCGGAATGCTTTTCCACAGCCTTAAACGTGTAATCATCATTTCAAGAAAAATCAACAAGAGTCGTCAGTCATCCGAGAACAGATACTCGCTTTCAGACAAAAGTACCTCTAAATCTGATTGGACGGTATGGATATTGGAATCAATGTCCGAAGGGTTCGTATCGATCACGATAGGTGGTGCTAATACAGGCTCTTCAGTGATGATGACGGGTGGAATTTGATCATTGGTTGGAGGATTAGAGTCTTTTACTTCTGATAATGGTTCTTTTACAGGACTACGTACTAGAACACCTGTCCTTGGCGATTTTTTGTCTGCCTTATTGGCATCGGGTACGCGCTCTATTATCACACTAGTCTTTTCGGGTTTGCGGAGTTTTACACTAAACTTGAAAGGCGGTTTGTACACCACTTGAAGTCGAACTTTTTCTTTTTCATTTGAAATGTTGCCTACACTGTGCGACTTGCTTTTGTCCGCTCTGGGCCTTATAGTCGGACGTTTATGCGGGCTTCTTTTTGTTTTATCTGTCAGACCCACAGGAGTTGATTTAGATTTTGGCAACGCGTACTGGGATTTCAGCAGCCAGTTTTGAACCTGTAAACAGATAATAATTAACTAAAGTAGCTAATAAATATTAACCTGTAGTTTCAATAAAAAGATGACACAATTTTATAAAATCACATTATTTTGTATTAATTTGTGATATTTAGGTAATCAGATTCGATTGTGGCATGATCACCTAAATTCAGGACAGTAATAAATATTAATTTGGTCAATTGCGAGTTGGACTCGCATACTAAGAGTTCCTTACCACCTTTAAGATTCTAATATTCCAGTTTCAGACAAGCAGGGAATGAGTGCATTTTCTTATATTTACACTAATATCTTTTAAAGGAAGCGTTTTAAATTTATAAAAAATTATATACTATATTACATTATAGTCTTATTTTACTAATACACTTTCAAGTAAGCCTTTTATAATCTACTGTATGAATTTTAGGCTCTGTAGATTAAAAGATAGGTCAAGTTTTAAATAATAAATAATTAAATCCTTTAGAAAAATTATTTAAAAATACAAATAAAATATATTTTTCTAACTGCTAGATAATGTAGGTTCTAAAGTGGGAATTAAGTCGATGTTTAATATTTTTGTTAATATCGATTAAACAAATGATTTAAAAATATGATATATTTGTAATTCACATAATGAGCCTTGTATTCGATATATTTCATGATGCGTTTGAAAATTTAATTTTTATTTTCCATTTAATTCTATAATTTTTTCCCAAAATTAATATTCTAGTAATTTTTTTTATACATTTTAAGTGAACCCCAGTACCCCTAATTATTTAGGTATTTCAGGTATTATGGTTTCGGAAATAAAGCGGGATATGAGATTTTTTATATTTTTTTGTTAATATCTTGTAAATAATTAATTTTATAAATATGAAAAATATATATTTGTATTCCTCATAATGAGCCCTTTCATTTGATGTATTGCATGATGCGTTAAAAATATATGTTTTTTAATTTCCGTTTAATTCCATAATTTAGCCCCCAAAATTAATATTACGGATTTCTTCGTATTTTTCCTGTAAACAAAAAATGTTAGGTCTTATAGTTTGGGGAATAAAGGGGGAACAGGTAATTTTTTTATATTTTTGTTAATATATTTTATTATATATTTATTTTAAAAATATAAAAAAATATATTTGTATTCGTCATAATGAGCCCTTTGATTTGATATATTACTTGATCCGTTAGAAACAACTTTAATTTTTTATTTGCCATTTAATTCTATAATTTGCCCCCCAAAATCAATATTAGGGGTTTCTCCTTATTTTTGCAGTAAAGTTCAGGTGAGGCACTATACCTCTATTTTTTTCAAAATTTTGCAGCTTATGGTTTCTGAGACAAGGGGGATGGGGGATGGGTAAATTTTTTTATATTTTTGTTACAGCCCTTTCATTTGATATATAATATGATGCGTTAGAAACAATTTTAATTTTTTATTTTTCATTTAATTCTATAATTTGCCCCCCAAAATCAATATTAGGGGTTTCTCCTTATTTTTGCAGTAAAGTTCAGGTGAGGCACTATACCTCTATTTTTTTCAAAATTTTGCAGCTTATGGTTTCTGAGACAAGGGGGATGGGGGATGGGTAATTTTTTTATATTTTTGTTACAGCCCTTTCATTTGATATATAATATGATGCGTTAGAAACAATTTTAATTTTTTATTTTTCATTTAATTCTATAATTTGCCCCCCAAAATCAATATTAGGGGTTTCTCCTTATTTTTCCAGTAAAGTTCAGGTGAGGCGCTATACCTCTATTTTTTTTTCAAAATTTTGCAGCTTATGGTTTCTGAGATAAGGGGGGAATGGGTAAATTTTTTTATATTTTTGTTAATATCTTTTAAATAATTTATTTTAAAAATTTAAAAAATATTATTTGTTTTCGTCATAACGAGCCCTTTCATTTGATATATAACATGATGCGTAAGAAACAATTAAATTTTATATTTTTCATTTAATTCTGTAATTTGCCCCCAAAATTAAAAGTAGAGATTTCTCCAGTAAACTTCAGGTCAGACCCTATACCTCTAATTTTTTTCAAAACTTTACGTTTTATAGTTTCGGAGATAGGGGAGGGGGGGGGGGTGAATGAGTAAATTTTGGTATATTTTCGTTAATATCTTTTTATTTATTTTTTTTTAATATGAAAAAAAATATTTGTGTTCCTCAGAATGGGACCTTTACATGATGCGTTTGAAAAATTTTTTATTTTTAAATTTTCATTTAATTCTATAATTTGCCCCCCAAAATTAATATTAATGGTTTCTCCTTATTTTTCCTGTAAAGTTTGGGTAATGTTCTATATTTCCTATATATTTCAAAATTTTAGGCTCAGTAGTTTCGGAGATCAGGCGGGGAACGCTCGATTTTTTTAGTTTTTCTCCCCAGAAGTACTCCTAAAATCAAAATTTCTTCTTTTACGATATGTACTCCCGATCGGATCACCAAACTATACATTGATACCAAATTTCAACCTCTTCCGTCCAGTAGTTTTGGAGAAAATTGTTGTGATGTGACAGAGGCAGAAATCCGGAGTGATATTATAAGGGTATCCGTATATTATATATACGGAACCCTCAAAATAAACAACAATGACCTTTTGAAATAAATTTTTACATATTTTGGTTAAAAAGTGCGTTATTGTTGAATACAATTAGGCAAAATTTGCAAGGGAACCGCGTGTCTAACATAGGAAAGACTCATGTTCCATTTTCCGACAAAAATGTTGATTAAATGAACTTTATGATGCAACCAAGGATCAAAATCCGATAGGCGGTTAAAGAGTTGAGATAAGGAGATGATCATGTCAGGAAACTTAACAATATGGCCACTATTCTCTCACTTCTGCCCTTCTGCCTTGTGAAAGAATTAAGGTTGATATCCAGAGCAGTCCACAAAAAAATTGGCATAAGGTTTGTGAATGCCAAGTAAGACTAAGGAACGGAAAATATTGTGGAAAGTTGAACGATTGATGTGCTTAAATCATTTTTTTTTGTGGACTACTCTAGATATCAACTATCATTTTACTTGGCACATGCGAGAAAATCGTGGACATATTGTTAAGTTACCATACAGGATCACGTCCTTATCTCAACCATTTGGCCACAAGTGACACTTGTGCCTATCGTATTTTGATGCTTGGGTGCATCATAGAATTCATCTAGCCAACATCTTTTATTTTCGGAAAATGTTAGCCACGTGGATATCTTGCAAATTTCGCCTCATTGTATTCACAATAACACACTTTACAACCTTCTCGAGGTAGAAGCGAGAAATGGCGGATTAAAATGTGTCACCAGCTGGCAGTCTAACAGTGCATATAATCTTCAAGGAGGATTCGGACATTAATGGATCCAAATGTGTGTGTGGGTGGGGTGTGGAAACCGTCGTCCCGTCCCATAAAGCCTTGCAGACCGAAATTTGAATTTTTTTATAAACATATAAATGTTGTTTAAATATTTAAAATACCATGTTATTAATGCTATTAAATATTTCGATTTAATAAATGTTCAGTGACCACCTTTTGTTATACTGTAATATTCATGGCAATAGAAATCATGCAACATAAAACGTAAAATCTTCTCTAGGAATATTTTTTCTCATTTGCATTTACGTTTTTGAAATTTACACTCAGCGGTCCATTTGAATATTTTATTATACTATGAAAAAGTCCATAGTCAATAATTTTCATGATCTTGGTATCTACTTCAAGAATCTCCATTTTGGAAACATTTGCATTTAACAAATTTTTTGATTTGAAAAGCATAATTTTGAAATCACTTATTTTCAATAGGCATGTTAAGATTATATAGACTTGTGTTAATCACATTTGAATGTAGGAGAAATAATAAAATGTTCACAGGGGACAACGAAATGCAAAGTATAACATTTAAATTAGTCTATGGAAATCTCAAAGCAAATAATGAAGAATTAGGCAATTGACGTTGTGCTTTCTGGCAAAATAAACAACTAACCTCTATAAAATTTAAGAAATATTTGTTTTGTGCAGTAGGACGTAGGCCCATGTAGGACTCAGTGACCTCAGTGTAGCGGTACGTAATATAAGAAACATTCTAGTGTTTCCTCGTGAGTATTTTTTTATGATTATATATCGAACATGGTTCGGAATCGGATAGAAGGCAGACAGAAATTTCTCTATATGATGCAAATAAAATAAAGCGTCTATTTTATTTGTCCAAAAAGTCAGCGGCTAGCAACTCGTCGTTATTTCGTTCTTTCTGCAATATTAAATGAATAGTGACGTTTTCTGCCGAGCACAATTATTTTAATTGCCCCACTCGCCTCGTTTTTCTCTGCCATTTTTAAAAAAAGAGAAGAAAATCTTGAAGAAAATGGACTAAAGACTGGATGCTCAAAGCAGTACACTATCACATATAAATTTATTGAGGGAGCTAAAATTAGAACCTAGCGATGGGCACAATTACTTGAGGATGGACGAGATTACGTATCAAAAACTGCTAAGACTAGTAATACCGGTCATTGAAAGTAAAAATACCCATTTACATGAAATATGCGGATCACCAAGCTACGCCTAGCATCACTCGTGTCACCTCATCTCACAAGCGCTATAAGCGTCTCAATTTGGGTCTTGCCTAAAAGTTGGAGCTCCTACAATCCGTCCTCTACCTCTTCGTTTTTTACTGGAATTACAATGCGATGTTTGTGAATCTGAATAGATTCTGTTTATCGAAAATTTTAAATTTCGTATTGCCGATTATGCATTTGTCTGGATGTTGTTAATTAAAAATTGTAAAGGCTTAATTGCCACAGTCATTATTTTCCACTTTCTTAAACCAGTGTGATGTTTTACTATTTTATAAATTTAAAGTACTACTTGTTTTCTGAATTATACTTGTGGCATATTTTTCAATGTCTAAGTACTACTGACATTAAAAATGGAAACAAACATACATTTCTTATTAAGGCGGCACTTCACTTGGCGTTAGCGTATTTTTGTATTGCTATATTCGTCCACATATTTGACGTATTCGCAAATATTTCAAACGTGCCATCCACACATATCGCAAAACACTTAAACATGCCAAATATGTTTGAAAACCAGTGAACACTACAGTAATGGATGCGTTGGCAGCAAGAATCAGCTTATTTTTACCCTGCTTCTTGTTACCATTACATGATATATCTACATAACTACGAACTTACTAAAAAACCATGGCGAAGATTCCCTTTTTTTCCGTAATGTGCACAGTTGTTCTATATTATTTTTAATATCTATCCAGGCATCGTTTATTTTGTTTTTATTTTTATGTCTGCTATGTTTGGGGTCCCAAATGCAAGCATGCATTTGATAGGAATAACTCCAAAAACTTCATATTTTAGTACGATCAGTCCATTTTGCCACAAACACCACTAATTATGAAAAACAGCACTAGTTGATCACGATCGAAGCGCGGCGTGCAACTATGTGAACCAAGTGTGGACAGTTAAAGCAAATATTTGGCTTATTTGACTCCTTTGATGTGCATTGAAAACCGACAAGTGGACGGTAAGGTGCATTTGCTGTTAACGGTATTCGACTTAGTTGTTCAAATAAAGCAAAAATAGCGAATAGCCTCTCCACATATCGCCGTTTTTGGACAAATATAGCAAACAGATGAATACGCTACACCAAGTGAAGTGCCGCCTTTACATAAATACAGGAGTAGTAAGCCATTTTTGGTCTAAAGGTAATTGTGATCTAAAACATAAATTTCAATACGGAACATT
Organism: Octodonta nipae; assembly: GCA_034190945.1. Classification (NCBI taxonomy): domain Eukaryota; kingdom Metazoa; phylum Arthropoda; class Insecta; order Coleoptera; family Chrysomelidae; genus Octodonta; species Octodonta nipae. The sequence continues at coordinate 117,314,717 of CM067218.1, forward strand.
TTTTGTTGGCGCAAAAAGTCTCCAAAGTAAAAAGTAACATAACGAACAATTAAATGGCTGAATTTCTTATAAAATTATATTTTCAATTATGTGACACATTTGGTATTTTCCCTATTTAAATTGTATTAATGACTCGTTTTTGGTTTTGTGTCTTTCAGTGCCGCACTCTATATGTAGTTACACGAAACACTATACAAGGTGTAATATAATGCAGTGCTGATATTTTGCCAGGATTGATCATTATAAATAAAAAAGTATTATATGACATATATTAAAAAATGTATGGTTTGTGAGAAAAAAACAGTTCAATGTTGTCAACTAAAATAAGCACGTGAGTTCGTATTTAATCATTTATTTGCAAAAGAGCAACAAATTCGTTAAGTGAATAGAACAAAAATTCTATACTACTATTGCTATTAAAGGAATGAACGTTTAAGATAATTTTATATAAATAACAATAACAGAGTTAAGGAAACAGAAAACATGGCAATGTTGGTTAAACTTCGAATCGTAGGGTAAGGAAATATTACGGTAGGTCTTGCACTGCACAAACCTAATGCGCTGCTTGTTTTGAATGTAATATTTTGATGTGTTTTGGCTTAATGAAGAAAAATAGTTTTATCCTAACGTTAACTTAAACATTAAATGGAACATTTTTCTGTTGGTGTTGTTGGAATAATTCACAAATCGGGAACACCAGGATACACTTTTAATGTGTATATATTTAGATTTCCTTTCATATTACGATTTTTCGAGTGAACATGAAAATTCGACTTTTTCTCTTGCAAGAAGTTTCTTTTACAATACTTTTTCGTTCTCCATTTAGAAAATTCTCACTTTTTAGTGTAGTATCTTCGTATCGTACAGGTTGCCAGATGTATTGAAATGTCAAAAAACCTAATAATCATATCATATTGACGAGTACTATCACCTGCCAAAATATCTAAAGTTACACCCTGTATATTCAACTAAAAGATCTAATATAGAACTAAATAACGTATTCACGATTTTACCTTAAATTATGAAATGTGATTTGAAATTAACCTCCGTGAACCATGCTGGCAATTTCTTTGTTCAAAGAACATGAAATTGTTTTAGTTCTTTAACAACAAAAACTAATTATATTTTTATGGGCACTACGTAATATTGAAATTCTCACAGAAGTCGACTCCCTTGAGTTATTGCTCATTAAAGTTGGGAAACTTGAAGGAAAGTAGAAAGTGTTCATTTACGATTCAATAAAACTTTTCGGTAACATATTTATACGGTTTTAAGCTCATGTTCAGAAAAGTTAATGACGTATAAATATCACGGTCGCTAAGCCAAAATACAGAGTACGAAAAAAATCTTAATTTATCAAAAACAACACCTAAAAGCGGACTACACAACTTTCAAAGCTTTTAAATCCCACAGTAAAATCAATTATGGGCGGTGCTGGATTAAAATCACCAAGCAAGTCTAAAATGTACTCGTAAAAACTTTGTGCAACGTGGTTTATGAACACTCAAGGAGTGATGAATTATTCATATCTTACGCATTCATTACTATGGCATCCTCCTGGTTTTATATTACTTCTCGGGAAATATGGAATATTTATAAAGATTTAAAAAAGTAACATAAATATTTCAAACACTATTCTATCCTTAAGTAAGGCAAAAGTACAATAATTTATTTACGCTAGATAAATAAAAGAAATATAAATTACATAGTTTTCTTATTTTTCTCTTTTATAACAACTTAGAGTGTTATGTAGTTATAGTGCGATTAAACCTTGTTTAATCAAACTATGATGTAATTGAAATAAGTTACATGAGAACGACACAATATTTGCATTCAGAAATGAATAATTTCTGTGCTTTTATATACACATAAAAATTGTGTGTTTTTAAGAGATTACAAAAAATTCGCCAGGACTATTACTCTGAAACTTGTGAGACGTGTTCAAGTATTCAAACGGAATAATTCGTAGAGGTACCATATACGTTTCTGAGACATGGTTTTCCATAAAAACGTCACCTTGAACTAATTGTTACACAAACTTTCTTGACATAATCACAGAATAATCAAACCCAGAAGCTAAACTCTCCGTTGCCGCCAAATACAAATTTCTTTGCGCATGTACGACAAAGCCATTAATTTGAGGGTGGGTTCAATGAACTACAGAATTATGATGTTATTATATTCCTCAGAGTAAAAGCTACAAAAATAATCTTATTAAAGAATCTGTTAAATAAATGTTACTTGCATATACGCAAATATTCAACTACAAATCAATTAACCAACATAACCTAACTATGAAGTGAAATTTATGGTGTTTAAAACAAAACAGTCCAAGGATACAAGTAAGGTCAGTTTGTCAAAAAACTTCTGAGAATTAAAATATACTCTAAAAATATTGTGAGCTGGACCTATTACTTCCACACCATTTGAAGTGGAACTTTTGGTACAAACCTTTATTTTCACACGACTTCTGATTAATTTTTTTTATTCAAATGCCTCTAAAACTTACATTTTTCCAATATGTAGTTCCTCTTTTAATACGAATTCCTCCTTATATTTAATTTAAAGTTACCGCCCGGATATTGTTACTATCAAAGCAATGGCTGATTGTGTTCAAGGTCACGAAATCTTGACACCAAAAGATCAAAGGTTCCGACAAGAGTTTCGCTTCTGGGTTTGCTTATTTTGTGATAAAATCTCTAAAATGTCAAGAGATATCAGAAAACAATTATTGGTCGCACAGGGTGCTTGTGACTGTTGTCATTTGTAACCGAGTTCCAAAAAGGAGGAGGTTTTCAATTCGGTTGAATTTTTTTGTGTGTATTGTGACCTTTCTTTGCTATTTGTGGCCCACTTTTAATAATTTTTTTCGTATTTAATAGATTGTAGATCAAGATTGGAGCCACTAATATTTGACAACAAAATTCTATCCGATTTTTTCAAACTATAATTTTGATAGTTTTTTAAAACGTATTCTATTAAGCTCGATCACGAGTTAGTACCATATAATTTTCCTAGGACATTAACCGTAAATGTCAAAGGAAATGTCACATAAATTCAAATCTAAATCTCACATATAGTACAGAATAAGATCTAACAAAGTTTTCTAGAATGAAATTTAGGTCGACGGGTTTTACTATCTTTCTGATTGCCACTATCGGTCTGGGAGGGGTTGCGTTCATTTGTCCGTAGTACTTCTGTTCTGGTAAAAAATTGTAATTTAAAAATCAGTTTAAGGCAGATTTTTGTTTCTACATATTTTTCCATGTGTGATTTTAGCAATCTAAATTTACAGTAGCTAACAAGGCTCCTGATTCACTTTTAAGAAATTATATAAATAGTTAAGTACTATTTTCTTTTCTGTTAGTCAACCGATTTGACCAGCTTTTGTGTTATCAGTAAAATAAATTGGAAACTGTTTTAATTGATTAATTAATACTAAGAAATTATTTTATCCAATTTTCACGACGCCATCATCTTTTCAGTAATGACTAAACTGCTTCTGTTAAACTGTCATTCAATAGAACACACCATAATTCCGTCTACTCAATTGAGTAAATATATTTACTCACTGATCTACTCTGATAAAAGGAACCTATACAACCTTCAAACTAATTCCGGCCACTTGTAATAATAATTCTATGATGTGAAGCAAGCAATTTTATAGAATATAAAAAAAACATATTGTATGAATTAATCTAATATTTTGAAATTGTTTAAATTTTATTCCATTAAGGAATATCCTGAGGTGGTGCCATTTATTTTTGTATGACCTATATTACCTGCAGTATCACATAAAATCGTCGAAAACATTAATAAAGTGTCTAACTGATATTTCCACATAAATATTCAAATTTAAGTGTAATAATAGAAATGCTGTGGAACCTTTAGTGTGTCACAAATGTAAATACACAGTTTTGCACCCTAAGACCAAACCTTTATTTTAAACACCGTTTCAACAACTTTAAATTGTCATCATCAAGGAGTAAACCAAACTAAATCTAAATTACAATTTTCGCTAATTTATACCTACCAGTAAACTGGGAACTGTAAAATTAAGAACTGCAATTATATCGAAATGTAAATCAGAAAAACTATACAGAGTGGTAACTAACTGAATTAAATTGTGAGGTTCAAAAGCTCCTTATCAGTAACCGTATGGGGATACGTCTGACTCCTCCCGCACTACTTATCTTTCTACGGATACGTTTACGGTAAAAAAAAACCGACGTAGGACGAGCTCTGATACATTCTACATATCCCATAACGTTTTATGCAATGAAGGACCATAGAACAAGAAAAGGACTTTCTCTTTACACAGTAGACCTTTGTTCTTTGGCGATAAGCACAAAACAATCATAACGTTGTTAAGATGAAAGATGAATACAACACGAAACGAAAACTAAAAGAGTCTGCTTTAATTTTGTTAAATGAAAACAACTGGATCGCTACTACCTGCGTGGAGTTCAATAGTTCCTGGTTGCCAATGATTAAGGAAGAAATTGCTAAAGGTCATATCCTTATAATTTTAATAGGATCACTGAATCAACAATATTCTTTGATCGCATTTTTGGCGAATGCACTATCTTCTAAAAAAAGTCAATTTTATCAAAGCACTTAAAAAATTAGAAAGATTTATTTTTGAAATGAAAGTGTTTTTTCGAGGCCAGTGCAAATTATGTGAAGAACTGAAAGCTTTGCTTACTTGGGCGTACCCAGGTATATATCAAAAGTAGGCATCAAAAATTGCTTTAAAAGAAATAATCGAATTAATATTAAAAGAAATAATAACTATGTTATCCTTTAGTATTTAAATGTTTGTTCAATTGAGTATTGACTTGAACTACAAGAAATCATGCATGAACTAACCTGCCCCACCGTGGCTACGCCCATGTTTGTTTTTGAAGCAATGTTTTGCAAATTGTCCATTAAACATAATACAATGAATGTGAGTGCAACTGGATGTTCCAGCGGCTCATTTCCATCGGAACGTAATGATAGTTTAATTAAAATATTTCGTAATAAGTAGACAGGTACAGGAAATTGGATAGTATAGTCTCCGATAATACAACACCAAATAATATAAATACATTTTTTAAAAAAGAAGAAAATCAACTAAAAAGCATGAAATAATTTTTTGCTACAATTAAATGCTTTTTCTGTTGCGAAGTACAACTCATCAATGTACTTCCCAAAACATTTTAACTTACGCTTGGCTCCGACTTCATAAAAAGTATTTAATTGGACAAAAAATTATTTCATGCTTTTTAGTTAATTTTCATTTGAAGTCGGTTTTTGTTTTTTTAAAATGTATTGATTTTACAATTCTTAGTGATGCAATGGCTTAATTGGATGCAGTTTTCAATTCTAATTAAATTTTTCGATATTGCCTAACATAAGGTATTTTACTTTCATTTATTAGCTTGACCAACCTCGTTTACTGTTGAATAGAATAACTTGTTTTGTAGATATGTATATATATTAAGAAATATTTTTGTATACGATTCTAATTTAGGTGGATCCACTATATTGTAGGCGATCATCATTCTTTACGTCTGTTAATTATACTAACATTCATTTAATAATCTCCCCTCCGTGAAATTTTATAATAAATCTTAAATATAGTTTTAATTGATATAACATAATAAGACGTAGTTTTTAATTATAATTAACTTTGTCTAATAATAATTTGAGTTGTTATTAAAAATAAAGGTACTTAATTTATATTCTTTATTATACGTAGTACACAATATGGAAAAGTGACATGAAGATCTATTATACAATTTTTAGCAATATGGCATAATTAGATGCATTTTGTAATTCTTGTTACCCCTTTTTGATTTTTATATATTATGAAAAATAATGGAATTTTACTTTTAAGCAAAATTCATATTTGCTGACAAACTTCGTATACAGTTGAAAATGTGACATATAAAATATTAAATATATTAAAAATACCAATGAGTTTAAATTTTTTATTATTAACTTTGTAAATAATATGTTTGTCCAGCGCAGTTATCTATACTCTCCCCAACCGTCTTGGCATTGATTCAATAATTTAATAAGGTGGTCTTTTTATTTTTGAAGAATAGTATCTCAAGTTACCTTTATTTCATGTCTTAGAACCTATAAAGTCTGTTGTGTTTCCGAGCTTCTACACATCTTACCCCAAACGTGTTATATGAGCGAAAGATCGGGGGATCTGGGCGGCCATGGCAACATATTTACATGGGTCTCTTCAGAATGTTTAAACTAACTCGAGCAACATGAGGCCGAGCATTATCTTGTTGAAATATGGGGTTTATGAGCCGATTAAGGTAAGGGAGTAAGGGAGTACATACGGCTCCACTACTTCCTGAAGATAACGTTGCGGTGTGATGTTGTCTGACCTACTTCCATGTGCAATAGCACCCCATAGCATAACGCCTACCTTTCGGTGTACATGTCGCTCAACACCAAATTGAGCTAGAGGTCTTTCTTCTCGATGTCGTCTAACCCTTTTCGGCCATCATGGCCACCCAAGTAGAATCGAAATTCATCAGAGAAGACGACCTCAGGCGATTCCACATTAAAATGTTCTCGGTCTCTGCAGCACTGTTGCCGTTGACATCGATGCTCAGAGGTCAGAGCTACCACAAGATCATCGGGTCGATAATGCTGCAGTCCAAAAGCCAAATTTGGAGTTTCGAAAATAAGGTCATAAGTCTTAGACTTCGATCTTGAACTTCATTTGTGCCCCTTCGACGTCTGGTGCCTACTCTTCTCCGATTTTGGGTATTATCAAACCATGCTTGACAACATCACATAAAAGTAGTTGGATTTCTGTTCGTGCGGTTAGCGATTTCTCGAAATGAAAAACCCGCCTCCCGTAAAAAAATAATTAGACTTCTTTCAAATTCACTTAGCTGTCGAGAGATTCGGTGTACACTGTATACGTACTTAGGCATTTTAACGTTACTAAACATCGCTTTTGGATCCCATCAGTTTGTTTTTTGACAAATTAAAACAAAATGCAAAAAGACTACAATATTAATTCACAAAAAAAGTTTACATTAAAAACCATTCACCAAACTTTACCAAATTTTTATCATCATTTATTCCTTACTATAGCATCTATGTTTTACCAAAACAATTTTACATTTAAACATCTCCTTCGGGAGATGCGATTTCTTTGTCAGTGAATATATTATAGAGGGTTTGCATTTCAAAACTAGTCACCCAAAATAACATTTAAAATATCTTTAAAAGAAAAAGACAAAAAAAACATCTTAATTTATATTTACGGGGGACATATTTTACACGTATCAGTCACCCTGCAGTTTCAACCCCTAAGCGGGTTTGAATATCACTTCTAAAAATTTAAATACAAAGGGATACCTCTTTTTAAAGGGCTCTTTTTGCCAATCTTCTGACACATCATATTCTAATATCAGATTATTTTTTACAGAGAAACCATAAAAAAAATTGAATTGTAATTGAAAAAAGCATAAGCCTAAATACCGAGATAAACCAGAGATAAAAATCCTTAAATATTTTTACGAAAGATATTGGCGACTGTAAATCTAAACAATTTATTATTAGTAGTGATTTTTTTGTATACTGACCATCAAATTTAGACAATGGTTTATTCTTTGCAAGAAAGAATTGATATAATATTTATTTATGGAGAAGAACAACGCTGTGTACGCGGAACTGCTCATGTTTTTCATCAGAGATATCCCGTTAAAAATGTTGGGCATCAATATGTGTGGATTTAGTTGATAAATTTGAAGAAACTGGAAGTGTGTGCAATAAAATTGTCAAGAATCGTAGAGTTTTAATTGTTGAGATTGTTGAGATTTTGGGTCATTTTGCCATGGATACTCAAACATCAATACCAAAACTCTCCAGGTTAATAAATATTTTCGTCGGCTCTGCGCATAAAACGTTACGCCTAAACAAATTATTTCCCCCTACAAAATACAGCTTTTACAATAGCTTGCTGAGGATGATTATGACAGAAGGTTAGAATTCTATGAATTAATGACTCAAAGGGCAAATACAGACCCTAATTTTATTAAAAATATTTATTTTTCTGATGAAGCAGGATTTGTCAGTGAACATAATAAGTGTAGATACTGGGACAATACCAATCCACTAGTTTTTCGGGAACAGTACAACCAACATCCTCAGCAAATCAACCAATGTATGGGCAGGAATTCTCGCAAACAAATTTTTTGGTCCTTTATTCGTGGATGAAAATTTATTATTTGGAATTAAATCGCTTTATAACCGAATCTTTAGAAAACCAAATAGATCAAGACTGAACTTTGTTGCTAGAAGAAGAGAACCTATTTTTTCATCAGGGTGGAGCACCTCCCTATTATGTCTTGCCTGTACGAAATAAATGGATTGGAAGAAGGGGCGCTATAGAATGGCCAGCCGATCTAACGCCCGTGACTTTTTTTATGGGCACATCTAAAAACTGTGGCCATCATAAAAGGCCATGACAGTGTGCAAATTGCAGCTTTGCGGTCATTTGTATAAAAATTAGGTAAAGGTCACAAACCACAATGGTGTTTAGAAATTCCCCAACAGAAACTTTCCAAAAATCCATAAAGTCATAACAATTTCCCCATTTCATATTCCATAGATCGTAAAAACAACCTCATAAAACCTAAGGTCATAAATCCTTGAACAATAAATTCAAAACGAAAAACTCATGAATGGAAATCCATAAACGCAAACCCATAAACCTGTAACCCCAAACTTATAAAACACTTTATCTTTCAATTATTATTCCCACATCTTTGCAGCTTATGTTTTTGATCGAAAGGATAATAGAGTTAGGTTTAAGGGTTTATTCCTGCAATATATAAAATATGAGGTTTCATGCAGGGTGTATTAATATACCCTGGTTTCATGGAATTATGAACGCTGTGAAATCGAGAGAAATACAGGGTGGGACATTTATCTAGAGGCAAAAATATATCTCCGGTGGATTCGATCATATACATCGAGAAAAAAGATTCAGACAGAAGTTCTAGGGCAGCGAGGAAGAGGAACATATTACGACTTCCGGCCATGACTGGAAGTTGTTTTCTTTTAATGGAAATCCAATTATTTCCGGGTGTATCGGTGGAAAATAGGAAAATATCTACTTTCACATTTTTTGAAAAATGTCTTTATCTTAAGTCCTGGGGTAAGAAGAGACTACGAGATATATTGAATTATTAAAAGGAAACCACTTCCGGTCAAAAACTCGTATTTCGGTTAGAATCGGAAGTCGTAATATGGATCACACAACGGCCTCCTGGGTGCCCTGCAACCTCTGTTTGAAACTAATTTCGATATAATCGAATCCACCAGAGATATATTTTTGTTTCCAGATAAATGCCCCATCCTGTATGTAAGAGGTAGTTGAGAATATTTTGACTTCAGTTACACCCCTTTATAACCTTAATTTAGCGCGAAAGATTTGTACAGTTTTTTACGTCTACCAAAAGGGATATTATGTTTGCAGATCTAGACTATTGTTTGCAAGATAATGATAACATTAGTGTCTTGCAAACAATAGTCTAGATCATTTTATAGCAATTTCTCCCGAATATATATCTATAACTTTCTCGTCGTTTCAGCTCCTGCTTTGGAGCCATTCCATAGAAAAAAAAACAAAAAATAAAAATTTACATAGCCTGGGTCGGTGTCTCAATCTGCCTACTCCTCAACGGTTAGTAGATAACTGTACATATCGGTATATGTTATATATCTTAAACGGTTTTTGAAATGATAATTTAAAATTTAAAAATACTTTACACAGAATTAAACAAGATTTAAATCTCCCTCTTGTTAAATGAAAAACCCTGCAACAAAGAAATCGAAATTTTACACTTTCTTAGTATTCGAAATAATACAAATAAAATACAAATTAGATATAAGTTTAATACATAACTAAATGAGCCTTTAACTAATTTTTTTCCTTTCATATTACTTAGTTGGAAAATTTCATACATTTTTTAATGTATGAAATTAATCTTGAGGAAAATACATCAACATGACAATTAGTTGGTAGGTAAGTTGATTTAACAATTTTTTTTATTGTTAGTACTTTTAAGGTCATACTGACTTACCAGTACTATAACCTTCCAAAATATGTGCACAGCATTATGTTACACACTATATCAGTCACTTAAATCTTCCCACTTAGGAATACAATTAATATAGAGAATGTACAGATGACACTCTAAGATTAAGACTTTGTCTAGAATACTAGGAATAAGTAAATAAATATGTTAAATAAATTCTGGGAAAGGGCCGAAGATTAAAATACGTATTGAACATAAGCAATTAAAGAGTATATCTAAGCAGTGATGGAGTTTTTTAGAAAAAACAATTACATATAGAAAATGAAAAATTTCAAGATATATATTCATAATTTTCTGCTATTTAATACTGGAATATCGTTGGAAGGATAGTTTATGATGATAAGTTTATATGGGCTAACGAAGGATACTATTGACTAAGTAGTTTTTGAAGACAGTCAGCCAGCGATGCACTGACAGCAGCTGTCTGGCACATGCCCGGATCTACAATTTTCTTAATATGAGGCAATTTGGTAAATTGTATTGTTACACGTTTTGTCTCAGCAGTTTATTACGTCTTTATTTACATAATTATTACATGCCCATATTGGCCTATTTTTCCATTGGTTTATTAAGTTAATGGATACCTGTATACAGTTACTGATATTAATTAAATTACTTTATTCCACTGGATCCGCCACTGTGCAGACATTGGAGAAGAAATAGGGGTTGGTCATTTAAGCCAGTTTTCAAAAGCAGTGTTTATATATTTTACGGCACTACATCAAATATCCAAGATATATGAAGTGAAGTCCATTTTATGGGCTTTCAAAAGATACGTTTTGCAAATCTTTCTAGAAATTATTTAAATTGAAATTTTGCAAGATCTACTTAACATAAAAAATCGATGTTTAGCGTTATTAATCTCAAAGTTTTAAGCTCATTAGGAGGCAGATAACGGTTGCAGCTGTTATTACAACCAAGTTATAAGTTTTTTTAAATCACTTAGGTACTTTATATCGGGTTTTCCAGCTTTTCTTTATGAAAAATGATCAAGATTTGTAAACAGAGCATTCTTTTTTACATTGTAAGCAAAAAACGAAAATACCCCATATTTTTTGGGGTTTTAAGGCTCAAATAATTTACTTCTACGAGTGTGTTGTTAAAATTATGTCAGTTATGTCTAATAAACTATTAGTTACGTAACGGCTTATGCGGTTTGCTGTTTAATTTTATCACTTAAAACTCTCTATTTACTGGTGTAAAAAGTGAGTTACTAGAATGGGCAAAACATTGCTAAATGCTACTAAGAAAAAATCTAAAATTTCCAACACTTGGAATAAGCAAATTATAAATTTATATATATTTATATAAATTGGTGCCAATCAAAAAATACTGTTGATCCTTATTTCTAAATGTAATAAGATAAAATATAAGAGATGGTATTGATAGTAGGACATCAAGATAGCAGCATCCAGGCACAATTTTATATATGTAAGGCTTAACAATTATTGCTTTGTCCTTTTCTTTGAATTACGTACAATAATTGTTGGGTTTCATTTAGGACTGGACGAAAAAGACAAAAAAAAGAAAAGAAATCATGATTAGTTTAGATTTAATATATTTTAAAAAAACATAAAAATGTTAATTAGATAATAATTGGCTGTACTACGTAATAAAATATAAACTAACTCACCTTCCCCACCGGATCTGCTTCTGGTGTGACAGGGTTATGAACGACCTCAGCCGTTATCAGGCCCTTTTTTCCGTCAATATCAGCCTGGACGCTACTGTAATCGATTATTTCTTTCTTTCTTTTCTTCTTCTTCTTTTGAGCCACCGTCGGTGGAGGTTTCTTGACTTTACTGTGAGGCACTTCAATGACAGCCGTCTCAGAGGGTTTCTTTCTTGTTTCTTCAGCTCCCACTGGAGCTGAAACTCTCTTTTTTTTCTTCGGTGAAGGTTTTGATTTACTAGGGCTGTTGAGATTGTTGTTGATTGCGTCCACTTTACTTTTACGTTTTCTTCGCACTTTCCCGTCGCGAACTTTTCTTTTTAAAGGTAATTTGCTACGTACTCCTGGGTGTACAGTAACTCCGCCTTCGCCATCAGGTGGTAGTCTAACAGCTTCAGTGGTCGATTTGTGCATGATTGTTATTGATTTTAGTTTGATGTTGGGCTTCTTTCCGAGGTATTTCGTGCTAAGAACCTGGAAAAAGATTATGATATAGTTACATATTTTATCCATCTTGAGTAAAGGCTGTATTTTTCTAGCACAAATACCGCAAATGGCGCAAGTAGTTACCATGTGTTGAATTTGACCTGCTTGAGATTGTCAAAACCAGCCAACAAAGAGAACAGGACGAGTTAGTATTTTATTTATAAATTCTAACAAGAATATTGTATATAATATTGTTTAAATAATAACACTCGAAAATTAGAAATTTCTGTTGGAAAATGTGACAATTGTCATTTAATCAACTTTTACTCAACCATTCTAACATTCCTTGGATATGTAGACATACGGGTATAGAAGAATCACCAGTTATTGCAAAAAAGTGTTAAACTCTCACAGCTTAGCTAAGTGTAACGAAATGAATTTTCCACAAAATCTGTTATATAAGGTTTGTAGGAATATACTGTTGACTACATCATAAAAGTGTCTTAGCATTGACATGTTTGTACCATTAGATACACATGCATCAATGTGTACATCATGTTGTTAAAAAATAGTATGAAAATAGGATTTCTAAAAAAAAACACGATACATTTTTTGATAATAATGATCGGTCATTGGAGATGACCATTTGTACAGTTACATAAAAGCATAGGCAAACAGGATTTGTTAATATAGCTGTATAGCTGGTAATACTGAACGGATCCGAGAAATGAATGAAAGTCAGAAAATGTCGATTGCTTATGCAAAATTATGAGTAATCATTTGGCTCATCAACCAAATAAAATTCGAATGATACAGAAGTTAAAGATGATAAGGAACCAACGATGTGAAAGACGGCGAAAAACAATGGACTAGAATATCAAACGACAGATTAATAGAAAAATTTGGAAGCAGGGTCGGATTTAAGTTGATGGAGGTCTCTACGCACAACACTAGTGGGGGCCTGCTTAAGGGATGAGAAATTTGCAGTCATTTTTTTTATTTATTATTGTTAACAAAATATATCATATAAATGGATATTTACATACTTACATAAAATACGTTAAAATATATAAGGTTAAGCCAAATTTATATGGTATTTTAAAAAAGAAAACTTTGAAGTGAAAAATTAATATGGCTGCTCTCGTATTAAAAAAATCTTAAATTTTATTTGTATACGCTTGAGAGTAGGAAAACGTATTAATAAATTTTCAAAATCAATATTCATAAAATTCATAGATTTCCGAATGTATTGTGGGGGCCCCTCTATTGTGGCTGTGGCCCTAGATGCCCTATATTGTTTGGAAGAGACTTATGTCCAGCAGTGGACGAATGAATACGGGCTGAGAAAAAAATATAACCCACGAGTTATGTTTCATGTTTCAGGTTCTCTCAACAAACAAAACTGGTTGATATAGAAAAGACATTCACACAAAAATCAAGTATAATCGTGTAGTTTGCGAGCGTGGGACATTATTGGAAACTCAAAAAGGATAAATTCTTACGGTGTATCGACCCTTAGGTGAACGGTTAAGCAACTAACATAATATAGCATTAATTTCATTTCAAATCTTACTTTTGGAAACATCAAATGGGAGTTTAGCGAAACGGCAATTAAACAGTTTTATAAAAGAAAATAAATTAAAAATTGGGTACCTACTTTAATAGGTGAGTAATCTAGTATTTATTTGTATTTAATAAATAGCTATAAATTGTTTTATTTGAAAGGATTCATAAACTCATATTAATAATAATTCTGCAAAATCTTTAATAATAATAAAACCGCAAATATATACATATTAATTAATAAAAAAAATCATCTCTTTGAAACTTATTTGAAATTTGTAGTATCTACTGGCTTGATATATTTATTCTATTGAGATTTTGAATAACTAATTTAGTTACTGATTACTAATGTTGGAGCAAAATCTTTTATAATGCATGGCAGTGGCATTGTTTCCATACAAAAAGCTGGTAAAAAAGTTTGGATACTATAGGAACAAAAAGTAAATCTTAATTAGCATTACCATACAGCTTTTTAGATTTAACTAGCCCGCATATATTATGTGTAAATAAAACTTACTTTGTTTGTAATGGTTCAGTAGAATAAGTATTTTGACCTAAAGCAGAAATATAGAGTGCAATAGGTGCGTAACAATTCACATTTTTTGTGCTGAAATAACTTCCCAGAGTTAAATAGTGAATAAAATAAAATACATCTTTTTCTTAAAGTGCCGTCTCCCTTTGCAGCCGCTTTTATTAAGGTAGGCAAGTCCATATCTGTCCATTGGCTTGTTTCGTAGCTAGGAAAGTTGTCTTTTGATTTTACCCTTCATTATGAGCTGCAGTAGTTTATAGTTATCATTTTGCAAAATGTGTCCCAGATATGCAGTTTGGCGAGTTACTAGCTCGATGGAATTTTAGAATACGCCGAAATATTCCCATTTTAAAAGCTTCTAGCCCTCTCATAGAGCGAACTTTCAAAGTAGCAAGGTAGATATTGTTTAATTAAGAATATAAAATGGTACGGAAGACAGTTTGGAAATACTGTGTTATGAGTAGAGTTACTTTTCAAATTAAGAAAATGAACGTTGTCCCCATAATACCCAATAAGGTACCGTCACCGTGTTGGGCGGCTATAGCTCTGTGTGCGCCTGGAGGAAAGTGGATCGGAGAGGAATGTCAAACTCTTGCAGAGACGTTAGTTTTAAAGTTTTGGACAGCAGAGTGCGTAACTAAACTGATTTTCTAATACAATTCATTGATTGAAGTGAAGAGCATTTCTTGTAAGGAGAGTGTCTTGCTGTGTGTCTGACAGCTCTTAAAGTGTTCGAACACGGGATAATATTGAAGTAGTGAGAGAAGTCAGTTTTGCAGCTCCCAAAACTTTCTGCAAGTAACTATGGTGCAGTTATTTGTCGCCCTTTGGAGAGTGTAGAGTGATTTTACAGGAAGACAAATAAATAAGAGTCTAATTCAAAAGGAGGTAGCAGCTATTTATCAAGACATGTCACGTCAGAAATGAACAACAATTATAACATGTAATTTTCAAAATATAGTAACAAACTGATGTAATACTCGTTGTACAATCTTGAATAAACAGGTTTTTCCTTCAGTCCTTTTAGTTTCATTATACTTTTAAAGCAGGGAAGTTTTTTAGGTCATCCTGTACAATAAAATCTGAAAATAATATTGCTCATATCGTATCATATCAGTATCGATTTCATTATAAACGAATCGGAATCAAGAAAGTGCATTTCAACAATATAAACACCTACAAGAGTCTTGAGGCAATAACAACTAGATAAATTCGAAATATAGTTCTGCCACTTGAGATGGCAATATTGTACTTACCAATAAGGCAATAACAACTCCTATTATTGCTGCAACAGCGTACCAATAATCGATAATCCATCTCTTAAAACTTGCGATGCTTTCTTCAGAAAGTAAAAGTTTTCTCAAAGTTGCCAGTGGACCTGAAGGATCGACTTCTCGGCACATTTGAAAGACGTCGCAATAACCTATAAAATATAAAGAATAATGTTGTAATACTTAATCATACATTTTTCGTTCCTTATCGTTGATCCAACGGAAACGATTTTAGGATTATATAAAAGCTATTTTGATAATACTGTTTGTAAAGAATATACATACAATATTTGTTGCCAACGCACAGAAGAAATTTATTATTTCATATTTTTTTTCCTCGTTTGCTTCTTTTGAAGTTACTTTCATGCCTTATGTCATCCGTGTAATGACATGATTAACGGTTTTTAATTTAATATTTAATTTTCCCATTGACCTTCTAAAATAATTAGGTTCTTCTCTTGTTTTTCTCCATGGTTTGAATAACGCTTTATTTTCAATATGTTTTTTATAATCCCAGGCTCAATTATCATTTCAAAATTATAAAAGGTATGCATTCATTTATTCCACAGAACGAGTCGTTTCACTTGGCATATTCCATGATGATTACTGAATTTATTTGATCTTGAAGGGTATTGTCATGAAGAAGTTGAAAGTAACCATACTGTGTGTGTGGAATCCAAGAGGCAGTCTGTCGGGCACCTCGAGGCTTGCAGGTAGCCCTGTTAAAGTCCTCGAGTGTTCGAAAATTCATGAAGGAAATCACCGGGCGGCTATATCATTTTCTAGATTGTTTTGACAAGAAATATATAGATACGGGAAGACGACGAAGTGTTCAAGATAAATTGTATATAGTTGTCTGAATGTAGAATTAGTGGAAATAAATAATAAGTTCGACTGAGTGTTTAAATAAATCCCTGAGCACAGAGTGTAAAATAAAAACATTACAATACGATTCCTCATTCGATCTCCTATTAATTTTGTCTAAAAAAAACGGTAGTCTTTGATATTTTCCAGAGTTGCCATATTTTATCTTAACCCTGTATATTTATTTTGCAAATAGATAAGATTGATACAATCAAAGTGTTATCATACTGTTGTATAAATCGGTATATTTAGTTTGCACTTAGGTGATATTAATATAATTAAAGAAATTACAGAAATTTGTCAGATACCTCCAATTTAGAATAGTTCCCGCATTCATTTTGGAAGGACTAATTTAATTATATTCGTATATAGAATCCTAACAACTGCTTCGCAACTGAAATTATCCTAAATTATTCCTCATTTATAAAGCTTATAGCATATGCTATCACTCTTTAATGATATACATTAGTCAGAGATTAAATCCCTCATATAGGAATACACCTTTGAAAATTATTAGACACCAGGCACAATTTTTACGGGTAATCTGTTTAAATGTAGATAAATTTACAGGCTGGATGGTAATAAAACAAGTGTAGAAAATCATTTCGAAATTAATTTGATATACTCAGTGGCATTAGAAGGAAAAATTTCTTGAACATAATTTTTTGGCAATGTGGTAATCATACATCAAGAATAATAAACGATAATAGGGTGTTTTGCTGCCTCATTGCAGAAAACATTTCTGTACACGTCTAATCACCAACTAAATGAAAAGATCTAAATCTGTTAGTGACACCTCGTTCTTGGCAATTCCATAGATGAACTGTGCCACATTCTGTGGAGGATGGTGCAAAGTGGACAGTTTTCTCCCCATCATATAACACCTATGTTCAATGGAATTTAAATCCGGTAAACGAGGTAGTAGCTCCGGTAATATGGGGGCGTGCGTTGTCTTGCTAAAACAGAACACGTGGATGGCCATCTGGGTAATGCAGTAGAGTAGAGTAGTATGTTGGGCATCACCAACATAAAACGCAATTGTCACAATGTTTCGAATGATGATCGGCTACCATAGGCAATAGCCTCCCAAACCATTACTCCAACAGTTCTATGTACATGTCTCTGAACTGCAAATCTAATATCCCGTCACCCCTTCGGCGGCCTATTATCCTTTTACCGCCATTGTTCGTACCTAGACTATATATAACATTCTCGGTCCCAATGCTGCCTATATTTGCAACAGTTCGCAGTTCAAATGCTCGAATAAGGCCATATAGTATACACATCGTAAAAGGTCAACTTTCTTCTTCAAAACGGTTTCTCAGGGCTAGTTTTCTGAAGAGCCAATCTTGAAGCTCTGTGGTATGCCTTGGTTGACCGTTGGCCTTCTTGGTGTTCCTCTACTACACCCGACACACTCGGACACACAAGCATTACTCTAACTGCAGTACAATTAACAGGCGGCGGAATTTCACTATATGACAAACCAACATCATGATATTAACAACTCTCTATCAAAATGGCCAACAAGGTGAAAAATTTGATATATTCTCTAGAAGAAGGAGCAATAACTAAAATTATTTATAATAGTCAGCTAACATAAACCGATTTCTTCAATAAACACTAAAAGATAAAACTTTGGTCAAAAACTATCAAAGATAAAGCGCTGAAATTGGTATCACAGCATGCTTTAAATATATTTGTTTTAGTAAAAAAAATCAAGTCCAAGCAATTATTCTTTCTACATATGTCTAAAATATCTAATGCTACTAATGCCAGTGAGTTTATGTTGGAAAATGCAATGTCTCTCCAAGCGACGACTGTATTTGCAAGAAGTATTAGATCGTTATCATTTATGTATTAAAAAATGTGCTAATTAAACTTCAGACAAAATAAGATGGAAGGCCCTTTCGATTCAAGACGACTCCTAGAAAACCATTAGCATATATGTAATTCTATGCCTTATTAATTTAATCTATTAATATAACAATTCTTTTGAATTTTCACTGTTCTCCTGATAGCAACAGTATATCAAGAGATACCAAATAACTCTTAGATATTGACTGACTTTCAGACTGTCTACAATTTGATAAGTCGGATCGCTTTACGCACAGTAGAATTAGGGTTATGGAGTTTTCAACTTAAGTACATAAATAAGTGTATGATACTTATTTGTGATTATAGACGTTTCAACTTCAGTTCTGATGTCGTTATTAATTATTGAGTGTTTTAGCTGGAGGTTCGTTCGGAAATTTTCACTTTGATACATTTTCTTCTTGTGCGTAAAAAAATTTGACAGTGACAAATTGACTATGATTGGTTTTATACTGAGGAAACCGTTTATTTGCTCTTGTAGCAATAGATTTTTCCACCTTTTATCCAGATCAATTGAAGGTCTTCTGATATCCGCGTTGTTTACAAGTTGCAGCTGGCTTTCTTAAGTTTTCTGATTTTTTAATTTTCTTCTTTCAACAAGATATTTGTCTTATTCCACATGGGTATCGGTGCTGGTTGACCAAATTTGATTTGTCGGCATGTCTTCTGGAAATATTATATTGGATGATCGTTTTCCGTTACTTCTAAACATCTGCAATTTTCACTGGTATATGTCTGGCCACAATCACAAGCATCACTGAGTTGCGCTAAAAGGTCTCGCATGTGTGACGATGGAGCGCAAGGTATTATTGGTTTTAAAAACTGTATTAACAACGTATTTATTTCGTAAGTGTTTCATTTTTCTAGATACACCTCAAACAAATGGAATTATGTTCATAAATTTGTTTACTGTTCGTATTTAATCGTATTTAATCGGTATTGTTGGTGTGCTTGTTGTACTACAGATTTGGATTCGAACCGTCTCCAATTACAGACAACTAATTATCACACAATATACAAAACCTATGTTTATATCGGGGTTATAGTTGATCATATTGTAGACATCTATCTACAGACAACCAGTAATCCGAATATTTTTTTAAAATTGTCTTAATATATTTTGTTCTTTTTTAGAAATTTCAAATAATTATCTGTTGCAAAAAAAAACAGAGAAAAACCCTATGGTACAAGCAAAAATAGCTTGTCAATTCGGCTGAAAGTTTTTTTTTTGGATGATTGTAACCACTGAAAGTATATTACGCAATATCTTTCCTAATTTTAATGACAATTTTTTGTGTTAAATATGCTTTACCTGGGGGCGGCCCTTAGTGGTATAAGCCAAGGTAATTTTATTATTTTTCGGTATAGTTAGATTTCGAGAGATAATAAAGTTTCTATGATGTTTAAAAGAACACTTATATTATATTTGTACATCTTAATGCATTGAAGAGATAAACATTCATCCACAAATTGTCGTTAACGTTTATGATTGTTGTCTAAATACTTACAATACAGTATTTCCGTCTGTTATTTACGCTACACTCAGATCTGGAGACAAAATATTGCTTCTCGTGTTTCGATTCCAATCTTGAATCCAAATTCTTCTGGACTTGTCAGATGTATTCTGTCCTGTATAATCTTTATAAATAGCTTTGGACTCTATTCAGAAGGCTGTTGTTGTGTTATCCCTTTTTGCAAGTGAAATAACGGACTCCAACCAGCTTTAAGGAATCGTACCAGTGTTGTAAATTTCATTAAATAAGAATGCGATGAAGATATACATTATCCCCATTGAATAACTTTAGTAGCTCTACCTATGTAGTCTGTTTATTTTATCTTGTTTCTCTATGTGTATCTATTCTCTCTGTGTATTCGCGAATGTCGTTCTTTGAACGTTTAAGTTTAGGTTGTCGTTCTGAAAGCCTGTCTGGTTTCCCCTGAATTCTGGTCTTTTCCTTGTTTTATCTTGTATTCACGTATAGATACAAGGAGTCCGAACGGTATAGGCTTTTCCGCAGTATCGTGGTATACAATATTAAACCCAGATCATAGTTCTCTTTTCTGCCACTAGCTGCGCAAATGTTCAGGACGTACCGATGTTATTATTATTATCAAACGTAAATACGCGCTGTCGAATGTCGAAATTATTAAAATTATAAAACTAAGTATAAAATATTCATGTAATTGTTTAAAAATAGTTTTAATAAAAAAATGGGAAGGTGTTGTGCTGTTCATGGTTGCCTTAGTGGCCGAAAGGCAAGTGCAAATGTGGCTAAAGTGGGTATATTCAAAGTTCCGAAAGTGAGTAACCTAAAAATAATATTAAACATCAGTGTTGTTAATAAATATTGTGTATACACTTCAATTAATTACTTTCCTATTATCAAGCATTGTAATACTGAAATAAATAGGTATTTAACTATTTTTGAATTTATATTTACTACTTAATTTGCAAAAACTATGTTTAAATTATTTACTTCACTTACGGTTTGTTTAATAGTTTAACATGTAGAGGCAAAAGATGAACTATAATTTTAATTCTTAAAGACCTGTTGATAACATTAATTTATTTTTTTAATGAAATTGTTTGCTGCTGGTTGATTGTATTTATTTATTTACTAATATCACACATTTTTAGCTTTGCAGATTATCGAAATAATATTTTCAGAGCTGTCAGGTGGCTGTCAGCATCAACAAGATTACCCGCGTAAGGATTTAAACGAGTACTTCCTCAAAAGTGGCGCGCTCTACCGGCAAAACATTCTGTCCCCTAAAATGCTACCATTTATTTAACATTACGTTCGGACTCCTTGTATCTATACTTCGTGGTTGTATTCATCTAATTTTTGTAATCCTGATGTCACATTTATACCTTTATGTTGTTGCAAATTGAACTTCATATTTATTTGTGGTAGTTTTACCACATAGTTGTAATGACAAATTCATATTGCTGGAGAGAATTATATTAGCTTTCTTGCATTCAAATCTCCCAGGATGACACTCAGATTTTTTGTATGTTTGAGGAGGTTGTTTGTTTGTGTCCTTTTTTATTCTCAGCAACTTGGGATTAGATAATTTTT